>JAQJVL010000231.1:31623-137319 GCA_035578905.1 Stictocephala bisonia
ACCAGGTACACCCTCACTTTTTAACCAAAATTTTCGTTATCCGAAATGACCTTTCCCCCCTTTATTTCGGTTAACAGAGGTTCTACTGTATGCAAATCCTGGTAACTGAAACGTGTGCCACCAGTGGACATATATGGTTCATATTTAGTATAAGACAGGTTTAAGATATATACAACACTCAAATAAAACCTTGCTGCATTTTAGAACAAGTATTGTTGCCATTGAAGTGTATTCCTCAGGTGGCTCATGCCAGAGTTTTATGAAGAAATTTTTTATTACTAACAAGGCATCATGGTAAACGTGTTAAATCACACTAAAGATTTTCAATAAAATCTAAACATGTGTTGGGCAAGTACGAGGTGTGGCTAGGAAAAAACTGGACTGAGGCTGAAAATATAATTTACTCACAAATATTTACAATTTGATGTTATCTCCTTCAATGTACTCCCCTCCTCGTTCTCTACACCGCTCCATGTGAGTTTACCACTGGGTGTTGCACTGCTGGAGATCATTTCCTATAAGCCTGTTCATGATTTACATTGCTTTTTCGTTTACTGCTTCAACAGTCTCAAATCTTGTTCCCTTCAATGCTGACTTCACTTTAGGAAACAAAAAAAGTCACAGGGTGCAAAGTCAGGTGAGTATGGTGGATGTTGTGGTTCACAAAAAATGTCTTCACTGACAAAGCATTGTGAGCCGAGGCGTTGTCCTGCTGGAAGATCCATGACTTGTTTTTCCACAAATCATTCTGCTTTCTCCACACTCGCTCACGTAGGGTAGTCAGGAAGCTATGTAGTAATGTTGGTTGACTGTTTGCCCCTCTGGTACACAATCAATGTGCACAATGCCTTTGATATAAATAAACACAATCATCATGGCCTTGAATTTTGATTTTGTCATTTGTGCTTTTTTGCCGTGGAGAAGCAGAGAATTTCCAATGCATTGATTGTCGTTTTGTTTCGGGATCGTAGGTAAAAAACCATGGTTCATCTCAAGTAATGACCTTTTCTAAAAAGGTAGGATCAATTTCGATGTTTTCTAGGATGTCAGAAAAAATAATTCTTCTGCATTTTCGAACACACTTTGTTCATGTTAAAACTTTCATGAAGAATCTGCCTAACACTTTCCTTGTTAATTCCAGTTAACTTAGATACTGTTCTGATAGCTAAACAGCAATTTTATAGAAGAAGGTTATCGTTTTTTTCAATGTTAGTATCGGTTTTTGATGACAATGGTCTGCCAGTGAGTGCGTAATCACTTGTGTCTTCACCATCATCATTAAATCGACAAAATGTTATAGCTGATGCTACAGGCGAAATGAGTGCACGAGAGAGACAAAACTTAAGCAGCAGGTGGAGGGAGAGTCACGTGAACAGCCGTACGATATTCAGCCTTATTGCATTCGTTTTGTGGCTACAGCAATACCAATCCAGTTTCTTTCTAGCCGCACCTTGTATAAACAAAAAATCTCTAACACAACAAAAGAGTGATGGTCCCGGATCTAGGGTTAAATAGACAGTATTTGAAACATTTAATGAAATTCTTTTTAAAACTTATCCTCTTTATATAATAGAGAATATGTTGACTCCTCTTTACTCCTCTTTACATACATACACTTTTTACAGCATGGTATTTGATGAGACAGTAGATCTTTCCGACACTTCACAAATTTCACTCATTATTCGATATGTTTATTTGAACAATGTACAAGAAGCTTTTTTTGGGTTTTTAGATTTACACCTAATGAACTAGGATGCAGCACAACTCTTTAACTACAGAGCCAAAATTATCAGGTAAGGTCATTGGCCAATACTCGTGGGAAATAATCAAGGAACTGAATTTGGATTATGATAACTGTAGCTCCAACGATGGCTGCAATGTGATAATATCAAACACATATGGAGCCATGAAGGAAGTGAAATTGAAAATGTAAAAGCCTCATTGTGTCTTTACGGCAACTATCTGTTAAACATAACCCACACAAAGTGTGCCAAGTTCAGGCAGTGTGAAATATTTTTAGTTACAAAAAAATTAGTTTCTTTTGTTAACACATCCTCCAAACTTAGTTTTATACCAAAGAAAACACTTGGCAAATACTCCTGTCTTTGAGTAATATCATACCACACTCCCAAGATGGCTTTCTCCCAATTTCAGAAGTGTTAATTAGTAGAGGCTAGTACAAATGTTCTTTGTAGAAAAGTAAGCACAGATGAATAAAAGGGAAATAAAATAATAAGATTGAATAAAATGTTGTTTACAATGTATATATTATTTCATATAAAAATCTCTTATTTTGAGCAGAAAGTATACCATTATAAAGTGTGCTGTATTAAAGTTGAGTTGTTTGAGCATGTGGGTACGTACTTAAAAAGTTCCATTTCGTGTACATTTGTTTATAATAGAATATACTACTGTAATATGCAATACTATGTAATAAAAACAATAACTAATTTGAAATATATTGACAGAATTTCTGTTTTTCATCAATATGCTGAGTATTTCTTTATTAATGTAAAATTATACACAATACTACTATTTAACATAAGTTTGTTAAGTAAATAAACAACATTACCTATAAAGGTATAAAAACATATACAAACTTTTACATGAGAAAGAATTATCATTTGTTTTTAATATAATTATTATTATAAATTGTAAATGTTTGTTTCAATCTATAGCCTATGTGGTAGCAATATAATTGCTTCCCAATATTATGAATTTTGTGTACTAAATTCTTGATGGAAAGAATTACTTTTAAAATTATAAATCATATTCAATATTGAAATTGAATATTGCGTTCTTGCCCGATCTATTGTACAATTAGCAAAGCACACATTTTAAAATTGCATACTAGCAATGTAATGTAAATAAAACATTAATGAAAGTATATTATTTCAATATGAAGGTAGGTTACATTTTAAGTATTTCTGTGGGGAAAAACACGGGCTGATACCAATTTCTGGTGGAAAACGTGGTCTGTGAGTGCTTTGTCGGATTAATGGAATCATTTAACCAGAGGCCGTGAGGTAATTTACAAGATTAATTCGGCCCTGTTTCCCGTACAATTTAGAAGAGTGTGGGTTTAAAGTCGACAAGATGGCCGCGTGAGTGCTATTCGTTGGTTCCCTATACAATACAGCCAGCTTTGATCAGCACTGAATTAATTAATTCATTAAGGTTAATTTAATGACTAATGGTGCAAATAATTTGGCTGGCTGCGATCCCTCATGCCCTCAATTTATGTGATTCTACATTAAAAGGTTTTCTATTTCATTACTCCCATATGGTTCTACTCCCCCCTCCCTCTGATAATTTAGCCTATTTGATACATTTTAAATTATTGCAAACAACATATACTACGAGGCTACTCATCTGTCCAGATCCACAAGGTTGACGGCTTCTCCTCACCGTGGCGGCGTTGGTGCACGACTCCCACGTGTCAACCTCCCTTCCCTAAGCTTCGCGCATGCACAAGCGATAGTTACATTTCTCGCCACACATGGCTACCCGCCACAATCTTCCCCCTTCAGTTTTTTTTTTTTTTTTTAGGGTTGGTGATGTGCGTACATTGTTTATCATTTGTGCGTTAATTGGTAGAGGCAGTGGTTGGAGTTTTGGAATTTGATTTTTGTGTTATTTCCTGGAAGGTAAGGTGTATCGGTTTGCACGGCTAAGCAATTATCACTAGTATCTAATAAATAATGGGAAAAAATGAGAAGAAAATAAAAAAGTTATTCAATTCCTTGAACTTAAAAATAAACTTAAACTACCATAGTTGAACTAAAAATAAGACTGAAATGTGCGAGAGTGTGTCTTATTATGTCTTAAGTGTGTCTTGGTGCGAGACCAAGTGGTAGGTATGGTAAGATGAACCTGGTTGGTATCACATCTTCCACCTAATCAGAACAATTATGTATGGCTATACTGCTCCTTGGTCGGTTTGAATTTAATTAAAAGGAGTGGTAGCCGTATGTAATTGACAGCCATAAAAATGATTAAGGGAATATCTCTGCTGCGATAGATGCAGCTGTCCCTTGTGCGGCAACTCATGCCTCAAGAAAACTGAATGTGCCAATACGCGCCATAATTTGAGGTCAATATGTCAATCTATGCCGAAATATAGAGTGTGATGGCAATGTATGCCAAAATAGAAGATTGGTATAGACCAATGGTGGTCGGACAGCTGATTGATTGCCCCTCCTCAATCCAGGGCTCAGCCGATGGACGATAAGATTGATAAGGGCAGGTAGTTGTTGCTGATTATAATATTAGTCAGATGGCGTGACTGGAATTGATTTCCGTGAATTCATTTGATAAGGTGAGGTAGCTCACGGTTTGCTATTGCCTTAATCGTCGCTGACACATGCCCTCATTGAACGCAAAATTCTCCCCGTGACTATCTTAAACGGTAAGTTAATTCTAATTAAATTTTTGTATTAATTTAGAAAATTTGATGACACTGGTTTGAATTTAAACGGCATTGCATTGACTATGGCTACATAAAGAATGGTGGATTGTCGTAAAATATTAATGTAACAAATGTTGACAAAGGATATAAAGTGATAATTAAACTTAATAAAGTTTTCTTTAACTTAGTAAACCTAATTTTATTGTTTGACACACATTACACTTCCCTTTAATCTTTGCTTATTATTTGTATTAAAGTGTAAATCTTTGAGAGGAACACTGCTCTGACTGTTTGTAATTCTGTTGTTTGTGAAAGTAGAGAAAAAAACTATTGCTTGAAGTAGTTCGTACTACGTCAGTTTGTATGTGAGGTTTGTAATGGACAAGCTTGTGGCGTCATATACATTGTGTGATCACTGATTGCTCATGGTGATTAGGAGCCTTTTGTGTTGCTACCTACTTCTCGCCTAGTTCTGAGGTGGATAGGGTATCTCCCCTGGTATTGTTATAAATACCTCAGGTAATGAATGAATTAAATTAAATGAAACATCCTTCAGCTGTTAATTATTGTAAGTGGAGAGGGTGGAATAAAAGGTTATTTAGTTAATTTATAATTGGTAATGAGAAAAAAATAAAATAATTGGTTATAGCTTCTTTCAATTGTTGTGAATTATTGAAATGTTTGTATGTCTGTTGTCCTAGGTCTCGCAGCTGATCCGAAACAAAAATGGAATGCGATATGATTGTCCCTCGGTAGACATTTTTCGCTCTATCGCTTCCAGGAATAATAAATCGAATAGGAGCCAGCCTATTATTATGTTGACTGCCCTCCTAAATATTACACTTGAATTTAATCTTACAACTATAACTAAACTATATACCAACACCCTAAATAGATATATTTGATAATATATATGAGATAATAGAAAGATTAACCCTTAAATATTACATTGTCGATTATGAAATATTTCCCTTGGTTCCCGTCATTGTCCCTTGTTTCATTATTCTTGCCTTATCTATTCGACATTATTCATTATATATTTTTCCTAATTTTTCCGTATCCCTAACTCACTGAAGGTATCCTTAAGTACTATTAGAGAAGAAAAGAAGATAGGATAGGATAGAAATAGTTGAGTGTAAGTGTGAAAATGGGATGTTTTGTGTTATTGTGTGTGTGTGAGAGTGTGTTGGTGAGTCGTTGCGGCTATCCTGAGGCGTGTCGACTTACCTCACGATGGCTTGACAACCAACTGTGTATCAGGCAAGCAGTATAAACAAAAGTGAAATTACGAAAAAGAAAAAAAAAGACAAAAAGGGTTCCTACAGCTTTGGTTTATACTGAAGTTAAGGAAACTTATTAAATGCTTTTTTATTAATTGATGAAAAAAAATTGAAACTTGCCATGGACACAGCGGCTTAGCAGCGTTCACCCTACTAATGATATTGAAGACGGTTAAAAAAAAAGGGGTTGGCACCTCATGTCAACAGGCATGTGCGAGCAATAGTTACATTTCTCGCCACATTTCAAATATAATTTATATTAAATACATAATAATATGGCAAATTAAATTATAATATAACCTCAATATAACTCAGTAATTACAATAAACTGCCCTAGATCAGCTGATTCCTCACTCATATCAAAGCGTCTTTTGCCTCTTACACCATGTTCCAGCTATGTTAGATTTCAGTTATCTAACTTAACATTTTTACAGGTTCAATGATAGTAAAAACATTCAATTGTTTTGGTTTGATAACATTGAAGTTATGAATTGCCAAGGTCCATTAAGCTAATTTTTAAAACTGAATCCAACTTGCTTTTAACCTCTAATATATGTACACTGTTATGAAAATAGATTTTATTCGGCCTTATAACAACTGTTTAAAAGAAATAAAATATGAATTTAAAAGAATCTTATCAAATGAAACCAAAATTGTAGTTGAACAATTTCTGTTGTTTGAAAACAAAATTCTGCACAACATTTTCAGTACAGTTTATGGCCTAAGAGACAGGGGAATATGGATCAACAAAGAACTTAAGATCCTATACCAAGATTATGATATCATTATCCAAATTAAAAGCAGAAAGCTTAGATGTTCTAGTCACATCAACTGTATATATCTTACACCATCACCACCGTACTTGTATAAGGGATGGAATGGTTATCAACACAGTATGTGTTTAGGTGGGCATGAGGCTTCACCACTGTATGCGCATGCAGTTGAACATAAAAAAAGGCTAACACTGTACATCATCTAGCTGGTTCATATTATGGACTAGAGCACATGTTTTGTAAATTACTCTTCGGTCTCTTGTTCATTTCACTGCTGAAAATTTATCTGTGTGTGGGCTAGCAGTGGACATGTAATAGAGGTTGATGTCCAAGAATCAGTTAAAGACTCATCATGGCAATTCCTTTACATTTATTCCTATTTTTCAAATACATTTCCAGGACTTAAGAGGCAGCCAGTTTACAAAAGCAAACATTCAATCTGTCTGCAGAGTAAGTGACCTTCTGATTTCCATCCATGTTGTCTTTAAACCTCTTCCAAATATGTGGCATTTACACGAGAATTACGGATCCTCAAATAAGGATCTGAAGGTTACTAACTCATCCTATCCCATAGTTCTTTACTTACTATTTATCAAGCTTACTGAAAAAGATCTAATGCACTTCAACTAGGAAAATACAACTTTACTTTTTCATAAAGTGCTGTAAATTGTTATTGTTTATACTATTTAAGGTACAGTATTATAATTTAACATACCTCAACACTTTAACACTTAAATGCTTTATATTCAACCTTAACTGAATTATGTGATACTTACTATTTGTATGATGTATTCAAAATTTCAATGTTAAAAGAAAATGAATATAATAACTTTAAAAAATGGTTACTTTGTTTTTAAAATATTCAATACCATTCATCAGTGTAGCCAGAATGAATTTTGTCACCACGTGTTATGAAAGTGCACCAGGCAAAGAATTATTTTATTATAAGAGCTAACAATATCAAACAAAAACATAAAAACTGTATCACAAGAAACACCATACAACAGAAACACAAATAAAACCATCTTAAATCTCCTCTCTTACTTATGAGACATAAGCATTTAAATATCACTGTGATATGAGCAGAGGAAGAACAGTACTCTGCTTATTTTCCAGACCCTTCATTTCAATACGACACCTGACCCTTCATTTCAATTTGGACTGAACGTTTATATACCTATTTCTCTGTTCTTTAAGAGCAAGATATTAGATACAAAACAAGAATTTCCTTGTGCTTTATATTAAAACTGGTTTCCTTGTACAATTACTTGATTGTACAGTGTAAAACTGCTAAGAGGCATCTAGAGTAGATATTAGGTGCCAGACTTGCACTGCCACAGCCCAATTAATCATCCACTGTAAGATATGGTACAGCATTTGTAATCTGAATCCCCTTCCCAAACTTAAATCAATCAATATTTTACCCAACCTTTAACTGATTAATCAATTAATTAGAATTAAAATACCTTTTAACTTAAACTACCCCTATAATTTTAGCAGAAAGCCAACTGATGTTAAATCTTTGTTTATCGGTTATCTGATTGTGGCACTGAATTTATAATGCCATTTAATTTATAGCTATGCATTTTAATATGAGCTACCATACTTCAGTTCCAGAGCCACTCCTCCCCACAAGTGAATAATATATCAGATCACACAAGAAATGATGGAGGAAATTAGTTGACTAGGAATAATCCAAGATAATACAAATATAATCTTGACACTAAATACCTATGACCATGTGACTATTGATTGGAAATGTCAAAATGGCGTCTGATATGATATTATTGGCTAATTCCTATTGGATGTTACTTTCTATCTTTTAATCACTGAAAATACGTTATTAAAACTATTTTGGAATCAAAATTAACCTGTTCATTCAGTAGTTTATCTCGATCCTTAAATTTTTCTTTAAAAATAAATAACTCTTCCCATGTATTCATAATCCTACCCTTATTACAAACTTTTAGAATATCTACATTTTCATCTATTTTATTCAAACTGTGTGTACAATTCATAAGATGTTTTGCTAAATTAGATCTTTCAGGTTTCTTATTTTTAAAAGCAGAGACATGATTTTTATATATTTCGTTAAAATTTAGAGTCTGGCGTATATTAAACATATTACAATCATTACAGTTAATCCTATATATCCTGAATTATTGAATTTATCTTCACTTTCAACATTTGGGTGTAAAATGTTGGACATAGTATTACAAGTCTTAAAAGCCATTGATAAATTGAATTTCTTAAATCTATTAGCAACTCTTCGCGTATACGGTCTATTGTAGCGGAGGAATACATACTTCTTTTATGGTCTCGAACTTCATTTTCTATTTTATTTTTTATTCTACTTCCAATTTCATCAATGATTGATGCCTTGTATCAATTTGCAATAGCTATTGATTTTATTACATTTATTTCCTGTTTTCTATCAACATTACTTAATGGTATTGAATACGCTCTATACAACATACTTCTGAAGCTAGCTGTTTTGAGAGATTAGGGATGGAGAGAACTGTTATTTATTGTACAATTGGTTTCAGTAGGTTGCTTGAAAATTCTATATGAAAGTTTGTTACAATCACGAATTATCTTTAAATCCAAAAAGTTGATTTCATTCATGGATTCAAGATCACTGGTAAATCTAAGCTTGTGGTGGTAACAATTAGGTACATTTAACATATTATCTAAGTCATTACATGATTTTTCGTTACATAAAACCAGAATATCATCGACTCTACAGGTGTAAAATATGATATCATGTTCCTTTTTAAATTTATCTAAAATTGAGTCTCCATGATGCTGTAAATAAACTTCTGACAAAATGGCTGACAGTGGACTACCCATAGCTAAACCATAATTTTGCAAGTATAACTTGTAACTGAAACGGAAGTAATTTTGTTTCAAGATAGTTTTGAGCATCTTTACAATCTGATTTACATATATACTTTTATATTGTTGTTCTATAAGTTTTTCCTTAACTAAGTTATCACTTCATCAACTGGGATATTAGTGTACAGATTGCATATGTCAAATGAGGCTAACCTACCACAGTTTTACATATTGACCACATCGACAAAGTCAATACTGTTCTTAACAGTATATTTATTTTCAAGGTTCAAAGCAGATGTTCAAATATTGGACAATACCTTTAATACATTGTAAGTAGGTGCAGATTTGAAACTTACCAGGAGCCTAATTTGACATTAAGTTTGTGAATGTTCGGAATACCATTCATTGTGGGTGCCTTAGGATTATTCATGACAGCTCTAAAACGAACATTATCTGTAATAACTTTATACTCTATTTCACGTTGAGATTGGAGTACGGCCCTTAAGGACAAACACAACTCTACTAGCTGGTGCAAAAATATAGAGCACACTCCTACTCGCTACTAGCTGGTGCAAAAATATAGAGCACACTCCTATAGCATCCTCTCACGGTTTTGCTCGGATATTATATTACAGTATTTTTCTTTTAAAAAACACGTCTAAAATGTCTCATACAATTTAATTATGTATTAAATAGTATAGAAATCAATCATCGTTAGTTAAAATTTATTTAATGAAAAAAATATACTAACTATAAAAGTCTGTAGGTATTTTCGTATATGTTTATTCATTTACAAGAAAAATGTTACTGATAAAAAGAGAAATATAGTAAAATAGAAAATAAATTATCAAGTATAATGCTGTAAATTTTCAAAGACAAAAATATGAACGTTTATTTATTGGTACAACCCATGTTTAGTGCCTAAATTAACGAGTGTTGAAATAATTAATTGATTTAATACAATTACGTTTGTATATAATAATTTATGTTAGGTTATTAGATGTATTTTATACCAATATTCAAGAAATGTATGAATTGTGTTACAATAAATAATTAATTAGTTTTAGTAAACATAAGCTTTCAAACAAATAAAATCCAGCTCAGTGTGTGTCCTAAATTATCTCTACTGAGGACCTCAATATCCTTGTATCATTGTAAATGATTTGATGTCCTGTTAAAATAACTGAAAAATAATAACTGGCTTTATGCCTGTAATTTTCATTGCCTAATATTATAAACTCAACTTACTCCTTTTTATCTTATCTGTTGATCATAGGAATAAACAAACATCCCTCAAGAGGGAAGTTCAAGCTTACATTCAGCGTTGGAAGGAGGTTTGTTGTTATTGCTTGTATTTTTCTGAGTGTCTTGAAAAAGTGATCGAGTGATTCAACAATTATAATTTTGGTAATTCAGTGTGGTCTTTAACAATGAAAAAGAAAGCCAAAAGAAAAATAATTAAAAGTGGTGAGAGGTAGACAGTGTTAAATGTATATAAGTATTTCGTAAATTTTGGCCAGACAAAAAATGTCACTTTTTATATAAAAAAACCAGAGGCTACGTTAATTAGTGAAAGAACTAGGATTGAAGAATTTTAAATTAAGAAAGGAAGGAGATTGTACAGATATTGTCATGCCAACAAAAATACCTCAAAAAATAAAATTGAAAATTACAGTTACATTTTTATCTTAATTTTGACTATGTTTTTATAAAAAAAACTGCTTCCAGCGGAGATATGTTGATAACGTCTGTAAAATAACTGAAAAATAATAACTGGCTTTATGCCTGTAATTTTCATTGCCTAATATTATAAACTCAACTTTAAGCAACTTATTTTTAGCATAAAAGGTTTATAAATAAATAAATAATATGTCTCCTGGGTTCATATTTTAGCACCTATGGACTCGTGGATGGTTCAGTGAGGCCAACTCACCAACACGTGACAACTGCACGAGCCGAACAGTCGTGTTTCTTTGTCACTTATTACCGACTAAACTATGCATATTGGTGAAAAAAATTTCAGATAAAAAATTAAGTACCAGTTTTTATCTACAACTTTCTTGCTGACGAAACTTACCTGACCAAAAAAATAAAAAACTTCCTCACAGGTCGACTTTTCCATGTCTTTTCTCAAATATATGAACTAATTTTTACTTCTATTATACTATTACAAATTAGTTTTATAGTATAATCAATTCATACTAACAAAGTAAGCATCCTCTACTTCTGTGTAAAGTATATACAAAATTTCAAAATGTTCAATCAATATTTATTCACTTAAAATGCTGTGTAATTGAATTGTGGTCTTTCAAAACTGAATCTCCAAGGGCTATACGTTTTTAAAGCACATAGTAACTTTTTTTTTTTTAATTATTAACTTATTTTTTTAATTTTATACCTTTAATAACAGGCAATAAATATTTTATCAACCACTTCCATGTGAAAAATTGATTTTATGATTAATTTTTATCAGCGAGCCGACGTTTTTATACAGTGCTATACCCCAAAAACTCCCATTTGATTAGCATTACTTATGGGCTTAACATACTGCATTCTCAATATGAAATAGAGTATAGTACAAGACTTAACAATTTTGTTGATCTCATCCTGATATTTATTGGTAGGATCACCTTTTAGCGCTTAGAATTTATTTTCCTTGATAAAATCTTTGGTTTTACTAATATAATCTTATTTTTTAATAATGACAATTGTGTTGCTCTTATCCGCTTTAATCGCAATTAGATCTTCGTCCTGTAATTTCTGTTTTTAAACAAACTTCATAATCTAGAATCTGTTTCAAATCGTTAGTTTGGACTTTCATTGTTTTGCATATTTATTTGTATCAACAAGTATTATGCTAATTAAAAAACTATTTACACAATAATGCCTCACTGATTACAGCAGCACATCTGTTTACAACTGGGGCTCAAGACAAGAGGCAAGACTAGAGATCGGTCAACACAGTATGTGTTGAGCTGGTACACACCAGCTGGTATGGATAATAAAACTATGGAAAAAAACTTAAATAGAGCATAACAGTTAGACTTCTTGAATAGGAGTAAAAAGATTATCTCTGTTACAACTAACAAACATAGCTGTCCCAGTTTCTCAATCTTCTCCCCAATCTATAAATGACGGAAGAATGATTAGAGGAAAAGAAAGTGAGAAAAAAGAGAATTCCTACCAACAACTAACACAGCCACAATTCAGCCTGATATAACAAACTATGAAGGCTCCTCTTCAGTATATTTGGCTGCCATATTCAGCCTGAGCCTGCAGCTATAAGACGTGAGACTCAGAAAGAAACCCCTTAACGCCTCACATGAGCCGTGGAAGGCTGAGGATATCTCAAGGTTAAGAACTAACCTGACATCACAAGGCTGGTCAATCTGTTCAGATTCAGGGCCTCCACAAATTTTGTAATTGTGCCTACCTATAAGTATTTGTTGGCTTACTGCGGTTAGGCTGTCTGGTATCTAACTAATAACAATCGTGTTGCCTAATTATTGTAATATGTAAACTATCTGTATCTAAAATTAAAATATGTAATAACATTCATTGTGTGTGATAACAAGTTTTACTGCAGCATATCTAAAGTGAACATTTCTTAACATGTTCACTGCGTCACAAGATCCCGGGGTCTCGTGTTGTAGGCTTACATTTACACGGTGATGAAATTTGCATTTAATTCCTTATATGCGTTTGTGATATTTTTCGTTGTAATTAACACATTGTTGCAACTCTATGGAGCATTTCTCTTTGTGAATTTAATAGTAACCTAAATCTTACACGAGATCTATAGCTTACGTACTGCATCAAAGTAATAACATATTAGTTTCATGAGGTACGAAACCTATAGACCTCGTCGATCACATGGTAGACTAAACGTCAATATTAGCAAACAGATTGTCAGCTGTTGTTTGGAAAGGCGGGAGAGTTGTTCCATATGGTTACTGAGTCATCTGTTTATCTAAAACATAACCTCAATTTCTCAGCTTTATTTCCACACAGTATGTTAGTGACTTGAAGTAGATTGATAGCAATTATTTTCCACTTTGTACATATTAGTTTGTAACAGTTGTATATATAATATTATTTAGTAATCTTTTATAATACATAGTTTTGTTTCTTAGTGTTTATAACATTTAGTTTCTTTGTAGTGTATATAAATTTTTCGTTTTTATTTCTTCTTCAAAAGATAAATATGTGCCGTCTAGTAAGAAAAGACGTAGATTGTCCATTGTACGTGTACTGTAAATATGTTAGAAGAACTTGTGTCAAAAGGTTTTCAGTCAGACTTGCCTACTAGTGTTGATCCCGATAGTGGTGAAGATGAGGAGCTGTTGGATTTTGACAGGAGTGATATAGGTGATCCAGATTACAAGCCTAGTTTTCTTGTTATCCAGAAAATGAAAAAATAAACATTCAAATTACAAACACTTCACCTCAAGACATTTACTGTCAACGTTTTGGACAATGAACTTTAAGAATACATAGCCACTGAAACTAACAGGTATGCTGTACAGAGTCCAACTATTAAGTCTAGATGTAAGGAGTGGATACCCACCAATGCCACCGAAATGAAACAGTTTTTGGGTGTAATGATTTGCATGGATTTAGTGCAGTGCCCAGACATATCTATATACTGGTCAAAAAGCAACCTTTTTAGTAAACAACTTATAAAGAGCACTATGTCAAGAGATCAATTTTTGTTACTAAGAAATATTTGGCATTTTAGTAAGAACCGATAGTGTAACTAAAGTACACGAGGAAAAGCTTTAACTTACTCCAGTTTTATCTGAGGGTTGTTAGATTCTGTAGATGTGTTTTCTCACCAGTTTAAATTATTCAATGTGGTGTGACAAGATGTGACGTCTGACAACAAATAACCCACCCGCCCGCCTATACAGGTACTGTGGTATCCCACCCACCCACCCATACACGTACAATGGTATCGATTCCTACAGTGGTATACATTCAAGCGGAAAAAGACTGTTTGGCCAAAATAAGGCCTATATTTGAATACATGACAACGGCATACATGGAAGACATGATTCCAGGCAGGACCTAGCAATTGACAAAACCATGATACCTTGGCGTCAGGCTTATTTTTAAGCAATATATTAAGAATAAGTCTCAAAAGTATGGTCTAAAACTATTGAAATTATGCACACCAGATGTATACACCTTGCGTATGTCTGTGTATACTGGTAAGAACAAAACACAAGAAAGTACATATGGCCACACTTATGATGTGGTAATGGAACTTAAAGGTCCATTTGATGACAACAATGTGCAGTACAATGGTTATCTAAATGAAGGAAGAAGTCTGTATACCGATAAGTTCTATACTGGTGTAGAGATTGCAGAACATTTCTTGAAAAAGAAAACTTGAATGTGTGGAACCCTAAACTCGAAACAAAAGGGCTTGCTTATTAAAATATCCCACAGCAAGCTAAAGAAAGGTCAGGCAGTTAGCTTCAGATGTCAACATTGGACAAAAGTTATTAGGTGGATGGACAAATGAAACGTAAATATGGTTTCAACTGAGCTTGATCATGAAAGCACTTTAGTGGAGACAGGTAAAAAGAACAGAGGGAATGGAACATCTTCAAACCAAAATCCGTTTTAGAATACAACACAGTTAAAAAATGAGTTGATTACAGTGATCAAATGGCTGCATGCTATACAATTCTCAGAAAAAGTCTCAAGTGGTACAAAAAGGTTGTTTTAGAGGTCCTGACAGGAACTACCATGGTTAATTCGTGGAGTGTTCAACAAAGTAACTGGAAACAAAATGCTTATGGTTAAATTCAGAGAAGTGGTAGCTAGGAGTTTAATTAGATCTAAAGAATCCATTTCAACTACAAGCTCATTCAGAAAAAAGTCATTCATTAGGAAAAAACACATGGAGTTGGCAAGAAAAAAGGCGAAGATGCAGAGGATGCTATGAGAAAAACAGACAAATTCTATCAGCTAAGGAAGCCAACAGAAAGACAAAGACTGTGAATACTTTCTGTAAAGACTGTCTAGACCAATCATTCTTATGTATTGACTGTTTCAATGTAAAACACAGATAGTAACTTGTTTTCCCTCATGTAACTCTTACGCATTATTGTATATTTTCAATTTAACTGTATCATTACAAGAATATGTTCAAAATGTTATTTTCTTGTTTTCCCTCATGTAACTCTTACGCATTATTGTATATTTTCAATTTAACTGTATCATTACAAGAATATGTTCAAAATGTTATTTTTACAGCCAATCATTTTTTATTTATTTACTTCTTATACATTATGTTTTTACATTCACTCACTGTATCTCTGAGTATAAATAAAATCATAGCAATAAATATATCACTAAATAAATTAATTCACTATTTTATCTCAAGAAATATGCTAATAAAATAACATATTACATAAACAACAAATGTCTAGAGTATAATTTATTACAGTACTACCTTATATGCAACACGAGATCTTAAGGCCTCGTGCTTATACACTATATACACACCCTGCATAGCATTTATGACGTCAGAAACTTGATAATTCTAAAACAATAACCTAGAGTGCTCTATCTTCAACTGATGACGTGATATTGTGCACAGAACTTCTGTTGCACAACTATTGATGGTATGCATCCCCGAGATCCCGTGTACAGGATGAATGGCCGAGAAATTATAACACAGTGAACATGTTAATATAATGGAAATTATAACTTATTCTCATATGATCCCTGGTTACACTTATTTTACCTAAACAAGTATCTTAGCGTTTGACTACATTTGACTAACTTTGCTAATATCTCAATTACCTTATTAGTAATCAATAACTTACTTAGTTCCTTTAGTTGATGAATCATCAGAAGAAGAATCGCTATGAAGGTTGTTAGAAACTGCTTGTACTGTTAAGCACTCGTGTGATGGACTTAATTCCAATTCCTTTGTAACAGTCCTGTACATATCAATAATTTTAAAACCAGAACTTGCATCAATATATATATATATATATATATATATATATATATATATATATATACAGACACACACTTAAACCGTGATTATCAGAACCCTGGATAATCCTAAACATGATCTAGTGAGAAAAGAAATAATCAACATTAATCGTAAAAACACTTTCGTAAAAAAATCTACATGTTTATCAATTACTGTGTTCTAAAACAATTACAAAAATGAATTAATATGGTAAGCATGTTAGTGTTAAAATTAATTATGATAAATAAATCATAGGAGACTAGAATATGTCAAGAATGTTTTGGTTTTTATATGCATTGGCAGTGAAGTGAAGAGTGGCACGTGAATGATATATCTGTGAGTCAAAGGCCTAACACTCTATCTTATTAAGGCAACCTGATGTGCTTAGTCACAAGCATTTTTCGTTCACGAGAGCAAGTACCAACAACACTCTTAAGTTTTGTTGAGCTTGTCATGTATTTACTATTGTTGTAATTATCTAGTGTTTAGTTATTGTTATAATTTACTGTATTACAGTGTATTGCTTTTATTAGATTGCTGTTTTTATTAAAGTATACATAAATTGTGCACTTTGACAGTAGTGTAGGTCTATTGATTTAGGATGTCAGCCAAACGAAAAATATTGATTGTAACCACTGAAACAAAATAAAATACTTTTTAAAATGATTTTAAAAATTATACTGCATTGTAATGTAATGCTCTACATAGTTTTAAAATAATACTTATACAATCTGGGTACACATTTACTGTTCATAATTACTAAAATAATTTAACATCTGATTATCGTAAATGATGATGGAAAATGGTTGATGAAACTAAAAATAATACAGCAAATGGGTTTTAACAGTGGCAGTCAGACGTGCCCTGCCATTGGATCGGAGACGTGGCAATGGGACTTTTATGCCGTGCAGGCGAGGCGTTTGAAGGCGTTGTTAACGGCTAACTGCACATTGTGATACTATCAAATAAACGTCAATTAAAAATAGCTGATGAACATTTATGGTTGGAAACCATTGTATTTCGTTTGCATGAATCAAGCTGATACAACAGTACCAAAATATACTGAGTTCCAGTTATCACAACCTAATAAAAGTTAATCCACAAAAATTACAAGAACTTAAATAAAAAATGTTAAACGAGTTATGAATATTATTTGACAGACATGGTTCAACGCACAAATAAATTCTCTATAGTACAAAAAAAATCATGTAATCATCATTAGTCCAGATATGGTGTCTAAGTAAACTTGGGTCTACATACTTTTGAAATGGAGAGTAGGTTAAAATTCAGGCAAGTCACTAGCATTTCTAAGCTTGCTCCTAAATTTATCTCAACTCCTGTTAAGTTTCAACTCTCTCATAAAATATATTTAAGACCTTGAATATATGCATATACTTCAATAGAAAAATGTTCAGAGAAATGAATATAGGATGATACAGTTTTGTTTTATTTCCCCCTTATGAATTCTAACAAAATATTTTTATAACATTACAATTGGGTAAATATTTGAATGTCATGTACTGCCTTGATAAACAATGCTGTAGTCAATTCTACTATGAACTAACGAGAAATAAAGCAATTTCAAAACAGTTTCCAACCCATTTAATACACATTTTTTTTTCTTTAATTCCCTCCTTCGCATCTTGGACACGTGATGAGGAAGAGAGCGAAAGTCATGTGACCCCCTCTCTCCCAATCGTAGAACATGGAGCATGGTCATATGACCTCGCCACCAATCAGAGAAGACAGGAGGAGTCACTTGACTTCCCCAACCTCTTTTGACGCCGTAAGTACAAATACTGACGGTGTTATCATTATTATTTCACTACTAGCAAGCTATACAAATAAAGTACCATGGTAATTGTTCATTATGTTCTATTCAGCAAGAGTTGAGAGTGAAGCTCCATCTACTGCTGGTGTGACGTAGGTGCTAGGCAGATTCACACGTGTTCACATGTTGCTGTATTGAAGAACATACATGTGGACCCTATTTACCTGAGCCTGACTGCCGAGTGAAGATGCCAATGGATTAGTCTTGTTGTAAATCAAATCAAGGGTCCACGTGGACACCCTCTTTTTATTGGCTGGAGTCCTTGTGACAGCAACAGTCTAGGCACAGCCTCACTTCAACTCTTGGCGAACAGAATATAGGTGCATTTAAATGTTAGTATTATCACTTCTTTATGCTCAGTTTGTGTCTATCTTTAAATCTGACCTAGATTGGCTTTCTAGACAGATAATGTCAGCCACCTGGTAAGGATGCCAGGTATTAACAAATAATCAGGTTGTCCACACAAATTTGGTCATAATTTTCCCTGACTTTCCCTCAACTTCCCTGACCATTTTGGATAATTTTTCCTGACTCTCACAATTTTTCAAAGATGCATTATAGTCTAAATGTGTTCTATTTTAAGCATTACATTAAAATGATTATTCTGGAGATATTAATCAGGCTATTAAAAGGTGTAAATAAACATTATAAAAGAAAGAAATAAGAAAACCCAGCCTCCTCCATACCCATAGCTGTGTTCTCTCTCCCTTTCTTTTCCCCCCCATTTTATACTAAAATTTTATTGAAAATACAAATACATTTCTACGAAGCTACATTGCCAATATTTTCATTATGGAAACTTACAAAAAGAAAACCTATAAGTAAATATAATATATAAGAGTCTCACAAAATTAATCTTACAAATGAAGAAAAATTATATTTAAATACTTATTTCAACACTGGAGAATATTATAAGAACATATAAGCCTTGATTGTACACCTAAAATAGATATTTCATCTAATAGGAATATTTGTGCCTGTAATTTTATTAGTTAGTGAGGCCTGCAACCACCACTGGTTTAAACTGCATTACATTTACATGCGACTACACTAGTACTCCATAATGGACCACAAAAACAGCTGATATTTTGAGTCTCAAAATTTAACATTGGATGGTAAATCTATTTGTGTATAAAATCAATGATATAGGACATTGCACTGTTGGCCACCACTTTAAGTGTATTACATAACTAGAAAAATGCAACGTTAGTTGAGGTTACGGCCGACTAGAGCATAAACAATCCTCTCAAATCCATAACCGGGGCAGATTTTTCTGACTCCAGAATTTTTGTTCATTTCCCTGACCAAATTTGTTTCCCCTGACTTTCCAGAATGAGAACACCCTGATAATTAAATGTTATTAAAATGACTGCCATACATCCATCCAGTTGCTTTTTGTCATGAAAATTTAAGTGTACATAATTTTGTATTTTCAACTAATTTAAAGAGTGTATAACTTTTAAGGAGTGTAATAACTTTTCAGAATGTGGACACCCTGATAATTAAATGTTTTAGAATGACTGCCATACTTCCAACCATTTGTTTTATGTCATGAAAATTTAAGTGTACATAATTTTGTATTTTCAACTAATTTAAAGTGTATAACTTTTAAGGAGTGTAATAACTTTCCAGAATGTGGACACCCTGATAATTAAATGTTTTAGAATGACTGCCATACTTCCAACCATTTGTTTTATGTCATGAAAATTTAAGTGTACATAATTTTGTATTTTCAACTAATTTAAAGAGTGTATAACTTTTAAGGAGTGTAATAACTTTCCAGAATGTGGACACCCTGATAATTAAATGTTTTAAAATGACTGCCATACATCCATCCAGTTGCTTTTTGTCATGAAAATTTAAGTGTACATAATTTTGTATTTTCAACTAGTTTAAAGAGTGTATAACTTTTAAGGAGTGTAATAACTTTCCAGAATGTGGACACCCTGATAATTAAATGTTTTAGAATGACTGCCATACTTCCAACCATTTGTTTTATGTCATGAAAATTTAAGTGTACATAATTTTATACTTTTCAACCTAATTTAAAGAATGTAAAAAAGGTGATAGGCAGTTACAACAAAAGCTTACATTCTTTCAATAGTGTAATATAGGCTGAGGCAGACAGGATAGTAGGTTTTTAAATATACATGTAATCAATACATATAATTAATGAATTAAAATATATATCGCTACATGTGCTTTAAAAAATTCTAATATAGAATAATATTTATAAGTTGGTGCCATTTTTAAAGCTTAAACTTAAAAACAATATCGCCCATGTGATTGCTGTTTTCAGTTATACACCTCTGAAGCCTCTTTTGAAAGTTGAATGTCACAATTACCATCACTGCTCTGACAATTTTGTCGACCTAGGGTTCAGGTAGTGGGAGTGTGGGAGGACCACTTTTATAGTCGAGGTTATAGAGCCGTAACATTGAGTTTTCCTGGTTGTGTCATTTCATGGTTAGGTGTCATTAATTGGCCTTTCTCCAGACCTGTCTTGGTGTGACCACCTCAAGTCATACGTGAACAAGCATTATCCATATCTTCAGAATTCAACTCATATCCAAGCCACTAAAATATACAAAGCAAACTTGGCGAGACTGGAGAGAGGCTTAAGAGATGTATCACTGAAAATGGCAGTCACATAGGAGATATTGTTATCAAACATGAAGGATCTGCATTCCATTGGAGGATAATATTCTCAATCTGTCTTAATAATTACTGTAATTAACTGAAGAATCTAATCCATAACAAGTCCCCACTCAAGCATGTAGGTGGCTCAGTATTCCTAAATGACTCTCCAACAAACTGAAGATGTTGACACTTACTAAAAAAACACTGCACATAAATAAAAGGTAAAAGGAAACCATGAGTCAGTATGATTAAAATAGGTTCTCTCTCATAAGAACCCAGAGTAAGACAATTTAATCTTACCTTATATTTTTGTAGTTGTTGGACCATTGACTCTGTTTTTTTCCTCCTGGCCTGTTATTATGCTGATAATGCTGCTGCGTTCTATGGGGAATGTCAGTTTTTACATAACTCACATTATTGTCTTTGCGCTCTTTTATAGGTAAGTGTTGATGTACTGGCTCAGTAATTTGAATCACCATTGGTTGTTGATACATTGTCGTAGTATACATTTCAATGTTAAAACCTTTTAACTATTATTTTCTTCAATTAAGTGTCTTTACTAATGCTTCATATAATTAATCAGGCCTGATTAATTTTGTTTTAATCAACTACTACTTGTAACACGTTGGTACATAAATAACTCTGACTGAATGAATTTTCCCAGTAATGTATAAGTTCTTATGATTCTCTAGTTATAGATTTATTGTCTTTTCAGTCTTCGTTTTTCAAAACACTGGATAACGGTTTTAATATAATATTCTTTGATTCAGCCTGAAATTACAATATAAGAGTTAATTACTGTTAGCCTAAATAAACTAAGTATTATGTTTTCTTATATTCATGTACAAGAGAAAAATTTAATTTTAAAGAAACTATTAAACATTAAACAAAAACATGTTGACATAAAATTCAAATGCATCATCTTACATTGTGCAATCAGTTTATTACATTCAGTGTCATGAAACTCAGTGAGGCCAACAAATATATAATAAACAAATATTTAAAATATTTATATAAGTGAAATAAAAAAATTATTAAGCCTATAGACAGATTTTACAAGTTCATTTCGGAACACATTATGACATATGTTCGTAAATAAATTTTTAAAACAAATATGATTATATAATCATAAAAGGGTCAATCCATATGAAGTGATCCAATAAAAATTAAATTGGTTGCTTGACCATTTTAAAATATTTTCATTTTTTATGTGTTTTTACCATACTCATAAGAAGTTAAAAAATTATTTTTAAAGAATTTTATCTTTCACCGTTTATGTGTGGTAGCCATTTTTGTTCACAAGAATCCAGCGATTTTTGGCTTTGGAGACAGTAACAATAAATTTATTATCTCTGGATTGGATTATGCTACAGCTTTCAAACCAACACCATTCTCTCAGAAAGATCTCTTCTGCAATATTTGTTATCATCTTTAAAGCCCTAAATGCAAAGTTTTATTCCCAAAATAGCATACAAAATTTGGTGTTAACAATTGAGAAATCTCACATTTTGAGAGCTTAAAAAACAAAGAAGGGACGATTTATCATGGTTTAAACTTTTTGTTCAAACTATCATTGTTATTACAGTTAGATGGCATAGCTAACTAAGATAAAATAAAGTTTAAGCCCTATTAAACGTTGCCTTAATTTTTAACTTTGAAAAATTAAAAAAAAATTTAAATTTTTGGTGGGACATGATGTAAAAATCTGATTTTGCACATTATGTACATGTATATGATACTAAAGTAGTGTAGTAATTTCAACTTTGATATTTGACTAGCAGCAAAGTTATGAATTTTCAAAAGTAAAGAAGAAAAACCCATTTTCGCCAATGTTAGTATAATGTGAATTACTCATGTGGAGGTGATATTGGGCTATATGTAGGTGTGTTCTCAATACATAAACTTCAATATGGTTAAATATTACTCCAAATCATTAAAAAAATCTTTTACATTTGGTTCTAGTTCTTTTAGACATAGTTTAAGCCAAACATGAAATTAATGATAGTGTTTGTTTACTGCAACAGATGTTTAAACAAATCATCAATATTTTCAATGAATTTATATTTGACAACATTGCTGGGCGAGAAGTGAGGAGGGAGCTTCACATGCCACAGCCGTCATCGGACTATTTTGGTGTGGTTTACATTAGTAAGATTTGTACAAATCCTTTTATGGTCCAATTTCAAAAACTCTAAAACATTTAAATGAGTTCGAAGAAAATGTTCAAAAGTTGTTTAAATTTATAATAAGTTCTCCTTCAATTTCAACGATATGTGAGTACCATGAAAAGAAATATATATTAAAATACAACCTTATTTTTAGTAAATATTTCTGTGACCCATTAAAAGTCCATAAAAAGCCTTTTCACAGGCCTAAGAGAGAAATAAAAGTTGACACATTTATTTATCCTTGTTAAATCCAAATAAGTTTGAAACAAAACTTAAACAACCCCAGTAAAAGCTCTGTACCCCAACTTTCAAAATGTCTTTCCTTGACAAGAAAGAACAAATTTATCAATATACATTGATTGATAACTGTCTATTATAAAAGGTATAAGGAGATTTCATAGCATTTCAGAAAACATAATTAAGTGCTATGTTACATTAGAAATAGCGATTTATGAAGATCATAGTGTAAATAAAATTGCTTCATTTACATTATTCTATTATATTTCGCATTCTATTCCACAAAATCTATCTGAAAAAATAAGTGTGCTTCCTTAGTCGTAAATACTCTAGTTGAAGGTTCCTATTCTAAAAGGGTTTCACCTATTAAGATGACCAAGAAAATAGACGGTTGGACTGTGATTAAGCCCAAGGCCAAAACAACCGCCAATAAGATTAAAACTAACGCTAAGTCCCTGACGCTTGTAAATAGATTTAATGTTTTAAATCATAGTAATGAGGGCTCAGTAATTAATGAGTGTAATGTGCCTCAAGCCAATGAAAAATACTCAAAAAATAAAAATCATAGAGCCAAAGAATTAATAAAAAATTTTACAGGAAATAGTTACATTACTGATACATTAAATAAAAATTCAAAAACCCAAACCCAAACTGAGCAAAGTAATATGAACACTGTTTGTGATGCCCAAGCTAAACTCGGAGTCTGACCGAGGGGAGGACATTCCAAATCAAAAAAAACATTCGCTTGTTTTCAGATAGTCATGGTAAAAGATTAGCTTCCTTACTTGTCTATAATCAGCCAACGCTTAAAGTTCGTGGCCATACCATTCCAAATGGGAAAACTTGCCATGTCCTCGTTCGGCTGTCTCTGAGTTAGAGGAATTGGGCAAAAATGATTGTTTGGTGATTATGACGGGCACAAATGACCTTCAATATAATATTAAGAATAACGACATGATTAATCAGATTGAATCTTTTTTGCAGAAACCAACAAGATGTAGTGTTTGTATTATGGGCATACCACTTCGTTATGACACTTTGGCTTTTAATAAAAATATTTGCTATCTCAACAATCAATTACAAAACTTGTGTTTGAAATATGATCATGCCATTTTTATATCAATTTCACATTTAAAAAGGGGTCTATTTACAAGGCATGGTCTTCACTTTAACTTATCGGGTAAGCGGGTGCTGGTGGAGTTAATCAGTCATGTAATAACATCACACACTCCACAAGCAATAGGTAAACCAAAAACCCATTCCATCCTACAGCAAGTGGGTAAACTTCCTTCACATCAAGTAATTAGTAGCAACAAAACCAAAACACTGGACAGATTAAATAACTCTCCAATATTTGATTCCTCGCACAGTTTTAAATCCAATAATTATAAACATAAAAAGTATGCTTGTAATCTTGCTAAACATATTTCACAGACAGTAAAGCCTTCAAGATATTTCAACAATTCTTCAATGCCTTTTTTAAGCAAACTTCTGCCTCCAGAAAGACTAGGGTAGCAGCGGTTTCAGAAAAGAATTACCAAAGGGATTCCAAAAACAATTCACACTGCTCCACCAGAATGTCAGAGGTCTTGCTGGTAAAATCGATGAGCTTCAATTCTTGTTGGATGAGGTTCGTCCTCATTTGGTTTGCTTATCTGAACACTGGTTGAGGGATTTTGAATTTGCTTCGGTTCACATCCCTGACTTCACCAATACATCAGCCTTCTGTAGGAAGAACATGAAAGGTGGAGGAACATGTATACTTTTGAAACGCGAATGTGAGTATGAGCTTGTTGATATATCTCATTTCTGTCATGAGGGAACAATTGAATTAGCTGCTATAAAGGTCAAACTCCACATAGGTAAACTTCTTATACTTTCAGTATATAGGCCACCAAATAGCGACATAGATTTGCTCTTCAATAGATTGATAAACTGTTTGGAGAGCATTGTGAAGATTGGAACTATGACGGTAGTAATGGGAGATTTTAATATAGACGATACCAAAGACAATCTGAATAGCTGTAGGTTTATTTATGTCATGTCATCTTTTTCCCTTAAATCACAGGTTAAGTCTTATACGAGAGAATTCAAAGGCTCCAGATCTCGAATTGACCACATGTTTACTGATTTCCCCTCAAGTGATCTTAACTGCGATGTCCTTATTTCTACAATTTCCGATCATCATACACAGTTACTTAGTCTGAAAATAGACCTTCAACCGATAGACAAACAAGAGCCCCAGTATTCAATGAAACGTTTTATAAATCACAATAGTATTCGTCATTTTAAATATCTATTGAAAATGGAAACGTGGCAAGAAATATTTTCTTCTGTTGAAATAAAATGAAATGACCAATAAGTTCATGTCTATTTTGGACTTCCACTTTAATGTGGCCTTTCCACTAAAGAAGACTAAGCTTAAGAAGGTGACTTTTAACAGTAGAATTATATTATCTTCTCAGCTTGCTTCCCTGCGTGACAGAATGAGAAGTCTGTATTATATCAGTAGGGACTCGGATTGGTCGAGTAATGAAAGAAAAGAATATCGTAGAATAAAACGAACTTTCAAAGATAGTATCAGGCAGGAAAAGTCTGTATATTTTTCTAATAGAATACAATCTTCAAATAATACTTCTAAGACAATCTGGGAGATAATTAATGAAAACAGATCATCTCTTAAAAAGCATTCCTTCCAAAATTTTCAAATTAGAGATGGCAACAATCACATAATAAAGGATCCAAATTTAGTATCAAATCTTTTCAATGACTACTTTGCTACTGTTTCTGATCGCGTTCCTGTACCTTCGCCTTTTGTATCACATTCGAATGTTTGCAGCATTCCTTTGCTTAATGAGTCTTTCTTTTTAACTCCTGTTACAGTGAACGAAGTAATCAGCATAATTATGTCACTTAAAACAAAGAATTCGGCTGGTTTTGATGGCATTTCGTCTAAACTTTTGAAAGATTGCTACGATTTCTTAGTCAAACCATTATGCTTCATTTTAAATCATTCATTTAAAACAGGTTGCTTTCCAGATGCTTTAAAAACTTCCATAGTTAAACCGTTGCATAAAAAAGATTCATTCGAGAAGCTAGACAATTTCAGACCAATTGCTTTGATCTCCACTTTTTCTAAAGTGATGGAAAAGGCATTCTGCAATAGGCTGATGCAATTCTTGTCAAATCATAATTTAATTTACAGGTATCAATTTGGATTTCTTAAAAATAGATCTACCTCTCATGCAATCTTTCACTTGATAAACTAAATTGTCTCTGCATTGAATAGGGGTCTATGCGCAGCTGGAGTCTTCGTCGACCTGAGCAAGGCATTTGATCTTGTTAATCATGATATTCTGATGGACAAATTGGAGTGTGTTGGAGTAAGAGGAGTTCCTTTATTTTGGATAAGATCTTACCTAATGAATAGGAAACAGCATGTTACAATTCCTTATATTGACAGATAAAGGGTACTTAGGCATAGCTTTTCTCATGTAGTACTGAAGAAAAACGGTGTTCCTCAGGGATCAGTTATTGGTCCTTTAATTTTTCTTCTGTTTGTAAACAACATAAAATCAGGCGTTTCTAGGGCAGATATAAGCCTTTTTGCCGATGATACAGCTGTGTCAATTATTGAGCCAAGTAAACCCCTTTTGGGTCAAAGTCTTACGATTGAAATGAATTGTTTGCTTCAGTGGTTTAGTTCAAACAAACTTGTGGTTAACATGGAAAAAACTAGTATTTTAAATTTTTCTATTACCAAAAAGAAGAGTGACCATGGAATGCATGCTTTAGGAGATTCTTTAATATGCCCTGTAAAATCTGTCAAGTACTTAGGGTTGCTTATAGATGATGACTTGCGCTTTAATAGCCATGTAAATAGAGTATCAAGCTTCGTGAGCTCAGGAACTTTTGCACTAAGAGTTCTATCATCGCAGCTTGAGTCTTGTCATCTCCTGACAGCTTATTATGGGATAGTTTATCCACACCTCTCATATGGAATATCTATTTGGGGCTCTGAAACCAGTAGAACTAAACAACTATTCAAACTTCAGAAGAGAGCCGTAAGGACCATCTTCAAACTAAGAAGAACCGATTCATGCAGAGAATGGTTTAAAAACCACAATATTTTAACACTTCCATCCATTTATATAAATCAAACACTAAGTTTTGTCATAAATAACCCTGACCTTTTCAGAATGGAACCATCTCAATGCTCCAATAGCTTCAACCTCCGAAGTAAAACAAATCTACCAATACCTAAACACCGGACCTCCTTTTTTAAAAAACATTTATTAATGAATGGTATTAAATTATTTAATTCTCTGCCAGCCCCACTAAAAATTAAAATGGATGCAAAACCTTTTAAAACCAGACTTAAAGGCTTACTTTTGAGTGAAGCATATTATAATGTAAATGAGTTTCGGCAAAGTAATTAATAGTTAATGTTGTAATTATAATTCTAGGAATATATATATATATATATACTGTATATATATATATATATATATATATATATATATATATATATATGTATTCTATGTTCAGTATTGTTCACTAGAATAATTGACGCCTGCCCATGTACTAATTGTATTATATGGCAATAAAGTTTGATTGATTGAAACAATTATATGAATTAGAATAAGGTGAGGTAAATGTAAAATATGTAGAACAATTACAGATATTTTAAAGAATTTTTTAAAATAACTTATGTATCTTTCATTATTTCTTATTGTATTGAGACCTTCTATATATATTAATAGATAACTTAACAAAATATTCCATCTTAACTTTACATACTATCCAATAACACCTTCTTTAGAGTAATTCACATTAAATTAACATTGGCAAAAATGTGTTTTTTTCTTTACTTTTGAAAATTCATAACTTTGCTCTAAGCCAAATATCAAAGTTGAAATTCCTACACTACTTTAGTATCATATAAATGTACATGCTTTGCAAATGTACGATTTTTACATCATGTCCCACCAGAGAAATAGGGCTTCAAACTTCAACAAGTTTTTAAATTTCAAAAATTCACAAAAAATTAAGGAATCATGTTATAAGGCTTAAACTTTATTTTATCTTAGTAAGCTATGCCATCTAACTGAGCTTTGAACTACGATAAATCACCCCTTCTTTGTTTTTTAAGCTCCCAAAAAGTGAGACTTCCTAATTTTTAACACCAAACTTTGGAGGCTATTTAGTGAATAAAACTTTGTATTTAGGGCTTTAAAGATAACAACAAATATTGTAGTAGAGATCTTTCTGAAAAGAATGGTGTTAGTTTGAAAGCTGTAGTACAATCCAATCCAGAGTTAATTAATTTATTGCTAATGTCTGCAAAGCCAAAAATCGCCAGATTCTCGTGAACAAAATGGCTGCAACACATAAATGTTAAAAGATAACATTCTTTAAAAATCATTCCTGAACCTCTTATGAGTATAGGAATATTTTTAAATTGTCAAGCAATATCATTGGATCACTTCATATGGATTGACCCAAAAAGGAAATATTCTAAATGAGAAATTAAGAGTATTTATTGCAGCAAGAACCCAGCATTTTTTATTGTCTTAGTGCAGCCAAATAAGATGACATTTCACTAGGCTATAGTTATAAAGATGAATGCAAAATATAAGCAAATATTTATTTAATTCACATACAACTACTTATATACATAAACATTTTTTCAAACTTGGCACATCATAACCTCAATTGACTAATTTACGAAGAGAGTTTTCGAAGATATGAACCAACTGTAAAATACTGACTCCATTTAAAACTGTAAGCCATGAAGCTAGAAAGAGCACTAGTTTCTCATTCTGTCAACAGAGTGTACACGTTGATCTAATAGTTTCCTGCCAATGATTTATTAAAAATGGAAATTTTTAGAAAAGGAAGCCCTATTCTTGAACTAAAATATGTTTGCATTTAATTTTGTCTATAATATTCGGACCACAATTTGAGGCAACAAAATAACTGTTATAGGCCTAAACAGAAAAAGATCTCTTGAGTAAATTGGTACCATGATCTAACCACATAAAAAATGTTACTTTCGTTAAGCTTTACAACAGTGCATAACATTTCAATAATAAAATTGAAAGATAACAACAAGATTTTACAACAATAACTTATTAGAACTAAAATCATTCAATTGAAAACACAATTATTTCAATTCTTTCTTATTCTACTAACCATAAACCATTTTTCTTCTGAATATTTTTGAGCTGAATACTTTGAAATTTTAAGATTCACATAAATAGGAATTGCAATAGCTCTACGATAAAGGCTACGGAAACACTACCCTCACGCACAATTATGAATATGGCAACTTATTTTAACTTGAAACAACTCATTACAGTTTTCAATTACCGTGGGGTTGTCCTTGATCTAATCTCATCTGTTCATTTTCTTGAAGTTACTAAGGCTGTTGATATTCTTCTTCCAGAATATAGACATCATCCAGCTCTCTCTGGGTGGTGCCAAAATTTGTTTTAGATTTTAATAAATGTAATCTTGAAAGAATCCTTCATGAGCTTCAACATTTGCAAGTACCTTATCTAATGAATTACAAAATCAACATGAACACATAACAACTTTGCCGAATATCTTAGGCACTTGATTGAACGTTTTACTCCAGTGAAGAAGATCGTACGCATGCGAAATTCCCAAAATGGTTTTCTAAGGATTTGTGAGATTTGGTCATTAGAGAAAAAAAATGCTCACCGTTTATATAAGAAATCTGGAAATCCCCATGACATTGAGTGCTTTCAGAAGTGAGAAGTAGATGCAAGGAATTGGCAAAAGAGTATCAGGATAAATACACAGCTACGATCGAGGAGAATATTCCCAATAATATAAAGTCTTACTGTTCACATATTAATAACCTTAAATCTTCCATCAAGCCTATTTACTAGCACTCACACCTTATGATAAGAGCACACTTGTTGCCAACTACTTCTCGTCTGTATTCGGAGATGACATGTTGCCTATGCCTTAGCACATGATTATGATACATGATTATGGTTGGAACGATACTATCTCTAGGTGCTCTGTGACTTCAACGGATATCTGTAAATGATTGGAAGACCTTGATCGTTGCAAGGGTGCTGACCCTGACCATATTCCCCCACTAGTACTGAAGCACTGTGCCCCTGTGCTTTCTCCGCACCTGCCATCTTTTTTCATGCTCTTCTTGAGAAAGGAATTTTCCCCTCAACCATTAAGAATGGTTTTGTGGTTCCAATATTCAAGTCTAGTAATAGATCTGATATTAAAAATTACAGACTATTGTGTTACAAGCTACTCTGGCTAAGGTTTTTGAGAGTGTTGTGCTGGATTCTCTATACTTTCACCTGAAGAAATACTTAGTAAATGAACAGCACAGTTTTCTGCAGGGACGTTCAACCATGTCTAATCTCCTGTCTTTCAGGAGTTTACAATGTCAGACTTCTCAAATAATAACCACTGCACCTACCTTGACCTCTCCAAGGCTTTCGATAAGGTCAATCGCCGTCTTCTGATTGCTAAGCTGACAGGGTATGGTGTTGGTGGAGCTCTTTTGAAATGTCTAGAAAGATATCTATCTGACAGATATATAATCATTAAATGTGAAGGAGCCTACACATTGCCCTTTTCTGTTTTATCTGGTGTACCTCAAGGGTTACATTTAGGGCCCCTTCTCTTTAATATTTTTATAAATGGTACAGCCTGGTTATTGAATCAAATTTTCTTATGTTTGCTAATGATATCAAGTTGTACCCTGAGATTCTATCTGCAGTTGATCAGGACTCTATGCAGAGAACCCTTTGTAACCCTGGTGCCGGAACAATGCTATGGTACTTAATACTGCAAAATGTCATGTTGTTACTTTCAGACAGGGAACACACTGCCTCAACTTTGATTACATCATCAATAATACTGTCTTGGCAAAGCTTTTTAAAGTCAAGGACCTGGGTGTTATCATGCCTCCTCCCCTAAGTCCTTATGAGCACATTATTCACGTAACTACAAGTAATTCACTCCTGGGTTTCATTTTCAGAACTACCAAAGGCTTTAAGAATCCCCTTTTTCTTGTTGTGCTTTATAAGTCAGTTGTTCACGTTGTTTGTATATTGGCATGCTGTCACAGATTCAAGATCGTTTTATAAGGATGCTTGGTCCTAGGCTCGGATGTGACTGCTTGTAAACTCCAATCCAGGAGGTAGAGTAGCAACTAAACATTCAACCGCTCCATATCAGACGCACCATATTTGATCTTTTCTTCTTTTATAAGCTCATGAATGGATTTTTGGATTGCCGTGCACTTTTCAGCCTCATTAACTTTGCTGTCCCAAGAGTTCAAGTTCAAGTTTCTTTATTATGCCAAGAATACAAAATTGTACATGGGCATTTGTCACTTATATACAATACTAATTGTCATTACAATACTAAAATAACTCAAAATAACTTAATTTCACTAAAACTAAGGAACATGTTTACCTTACCGGTACCCTAAAGATAGAAAAAAACTCATTCACATTATATATAGCTGTCTCTACTAGTTTATCTTTCAAAATTCATTTGAACTTGACCAATTTTTGTTCTTGTTTTAGGTGGTCTGGTAAATTATTAAATAGACGTATTCCAGCCTGTAAGAGGTGTCTTTCAGAAAAAGAAGTTTTGTGTTTCGGGATTACCAGATTTAGTTTGTTTCGGAGATTATACTTATGCGAATGGGTGGATGTGGTAAAAAGTTTTGGATTTTTTTTTGAGAAATAAAAGGGTTTCCAGAATATAGATGGAAGGGAAAGTTAAAATGCCTTTCTGTTTGAAAATTTGTTTGCAAGATTCGGTTTTTTTCAGTCTAAAAATTGCCCTGATGGCTCTTTTTTGGAGCCTGACTAAGTATTCGGTTCTGGTTGATTGAGCACCCCAAACTGGAACACCATACATCAGGTGAGGATAGATGATACCGTAATATACAGTCAGGAGGAGATTTATGTCTGTAAAAAGGGAAAGCCTTCGCAGGATAAAAATGCCAGAGCTGATGGATAGTGACACCTTTTTGATGTGGCTATGGAAGTTAAGGTTCTCATCGATTATAATTCCGAGGAATTTCACACTGTCAGACGATTGTACTTGGGCTTCGTCCAGGAAACAAGAAAAACCTCCCCTGTCATGGCTACGTATGGAATATTCCAATAATGTTGTCTTGCTGGGGTTTACTCGAAGATGATTGCCACCGAACCATTCAATCAGGCAGTTAGCTTTTACAAACATGTCTTGCTCAAGCAACTCACTGCAGGGCCCTATCATTGTTAAAGTAGTGTCGTCAGCGAACATACATATATCAGCATCGTTGACTCCAAGACTGATGTCATTTATGAACAACAAAAAAAGTAATGGCCCGAGGACTGACCCTTGTGGCACGCCTGTCATGGTCAGTAAGTCGTCTGAAAAACAATACTGAAGTGCATTAGACGAATCGACAAATGGAATTTTTACTACTTGTCGCCGTCCACACAAGTATGAACGGAACCATTTCAGCGGATTGCCTCTGATTCCCAACTGTTGGAGCTTACTCAAAAGAAGCTCATGATCGACCAAGTCGAACGCCTTTGTGAGGTCAATAAAAGCACTTGCAGCAAACAACTTCCTATCCAGAGCACAAACTACTTGGTTGGTCAAGTGAAACATAGCGTCAAGAGTGGATTTATTTTTTAGGAAGCCAAACTGCTGCTTAAAAAGCACATCGTGATCTAACATAAAACTCATGAGTCTGGTGTAAACAGCTTTTTCTATGACCTTAGAAAACGTCGAGACTAGAGTTATCGGCCTAAAATTATCGATCTCATCCTTAGACCCCTTTTTATGCAATGGTAGAACGACTGATGATTTGAGCACCTCGGGAAACTGTCCATTCAGGAATGAATGGTTAATTAAGTGGACTAGTGGGTCAACCAAGACCTCGTAACTATCCCTCAACAGTTTAGAAGACATACCATCCATTCCTGAAGATGTCTTGACTTTAAGGGATGTGATAATGTTAATAACTTCCTCCCTTGTTACAGGAGTCAGAAAGAAGGAGTTGGTGATAGACGACAATTTGGGTCTTGTAGATGACAATGGAGAGGGAAAACCTGAACGATAACGATCAGCAAGACCAGTGAAAAACGAGTTAAACATATTGGCCACTACTTGAGGGTCAGACACTCTTAATTTGTTGCCATCCCGGACGTGATAGTTCTGAAAGTGAGGTTTATGAGACCGTGCTGTTATTTCGTTTACTAGCTCCCATGCAGCTTTAGATATGTTGCTTGATGAACTTAATTTTCTAGATACTAGAGCAGCCTTTTCCTTCCTGATAAGATCTCTGGACAACAACTTCAACCTTCGATATTCAGTTCTTAAACTGCTGGACCATTCTAAATCCTTGCTGTTGTAATACAGGCGTTTAACATCTTCAAGCAAGGATATGAGCTTCGAACTGAATTTGATCCTTTTTCTACTTTTTACTGATTTAAGTTTAATCTTTTTCAGAGGAAAAGCCAAATCAAAATGAAAATTCAGGGTTTTAATAAAGTTTGCTGCCGATATATCAGTATCCATAGACGAAAATACCCCCTCCCAGGATTCAGACCTAAGAAGCTGGAACTCGTTCTGGGGTTGTTTTTCGATGCCAGTTTGCTCCCACCTACTTTGCATACAATACTGACCTCTCGAGACTTCATAGCACAGGTTCTTTGATGGGAGACCGGGTGAACTTCTTTGGCAGCTCTACTATCACCTTAAAAAAGAACAGTGTGTGCTATTCTTAGTGAATGATAGTTATTTTAGTGCCTCTGATTTGTTCTTTAGTATATATATCATCCTTGTTATTTTTGGCTGTTATTATTTAATGTTGTTTCTTACTTTTTTTATTGTTAACTAATTTTCTTGCCTTGATATTTATACTATTACTATTATCTATATTTATATGTAAATACGAGGGTCGTCCAGAGAGTAAAGAACCTTTTGGTATAACAAATTAAAAGTGTATTTATATACTCACAGTAACCTAGCCTACTTCTCAATGTAGTTGCCTTGGTTGTCAAGGCATTTATTGTACCGAGGAATCAGTTTTACAATGCCGGTGTTATACTCTTCAGCCGCCAAAGATCTGAGCCAGGATGTCACTTCTTCTTTCAGTTCTTCATCGTTTCCAAACTCCTTCCTACCCAAGAATGTTTTCAGTTTCGGGAACAGATGGTAATCTGAAGGCGCGAGGTCGGAATTATAGGGAGGGTATCCAAAAATTGTCCACTTTAGACCTTGAAGTTCTTGCTGGGTTCGTACTGATACATGGGGCCGAGCACTATCTTGGATAAAAAACACTTTTTTTGACAACATGCCACGTCTTTTGTTCTATATTGCACGTCTGAGTATGTGAAGGCTTTCGCAGTAGAATTCTGAATTTATTGTTTCTCCCCTTGGCAAAAACTCAACATGGATTAAACCTTCGCGGTTCCAAAAAACAGTTGCCATCAATGTTCTTGAATTCATATTTGATTTTTCTTTTACAGGTTTTGAGGGCGAGTTTGAATGATGCCACCCCATGGATTGTCGCTTTGTTTCCGGAGTTTTGTACGAAACCCAAGTTTCATCTTCGGTCACAATTTGATCGAGAAATTGTTCACCATCACTATCATATCGGGTAAGAAGTTCAAGGGCTGCTCCCATTCGTTTAGTCTTGTGGACTTCTGTGAGAAACTTTGGAACCCACCGAGCGCTCATTTTTCTATACCCAAGATGCTCAGTCACAATTTCATGTAAGAGGGATCGAGAAACGTCTGTAATAGTGTCTTTTAAAGTGGTTAACATGAATCGCCGGTTTTCCTGAATTTTGTCGTCAACGTTTTTTTCTTCAATTCCTCAGTCACAAGTGATGGCCTCCTAATCTGTTCTTCATCATGCACATTGGTAGAACATAATGCACCATTTCCTCACTGAGGATTCGTTCATTACATTCTCACCATAAACAGAGTTTATTTGCCTATAAATTTCGATAGGCCGAGCATTTTGAGCATTCAAAAACCGAATGACACTGTGCACTTCGCATTTGGCGGGATTTTCAATGGCGCCGCCATTTTCAAAGTTTACAGAGCACAGACACGTGACCACACAGGAACGAACAGACCTCACACTGACCGGACAGCCAGAGGTAACTAGCGTGTACGCAGTCGCAGTGGTGGGGGATCGGCACCGCACGTGATACACAATTGTTCTTTACTTTCTGGACGATCCTCGTATATGCTATTACTTACTGTATTATATTAATTTATAAACTTATGCTGCCATCATTCTATTATATTAATTTGTAATAATTGTAAAAATGGTGTTTACCCTTGATAAATAAATAAATAAAAGTCTGCAGAATCATTGAAAATTAAACTCATGCAAATGGCCTATAAGAAAGATGTGAAATTTGAATTGAAAATAGGGCCTACATATGATTCAATTAAATAGGCTACAGGTTCTCATACAAGAAAAAAACAATTAAATTCTAGGCATAAGTCAATCAAGTTTGTTTAATGTTTTTACTTAGCCCAAGCTCTTGTGTTAATAATGCTAAATTTCAAACACATAAATCTTCTTCACAAAGGTAAATCGAGGTACACCAATGGATACGTTTGGCATTGGTAATTTTTCTAAGACATCGCTTTTGCCATTGTAGCCAAATAATCTCTGTCTTTGAAGATGTTTTTATTGCCATCCGATATCATGGCATTCACATACAAATAGCCATCTTTAAAGAGGTTGCTTAACTCTTTTAACCATCAAATATCTTTTACCACCCTTTGAACTGAGCTAGAAGGAAATCCCCAACTTTGATTTTGTCATTTGTGGTTTCTTGAAATTCTTCATCACTTTCAAGTAGGTTGATATCCTTGAGACTGCTATCATCAACAATATCGTCCAAGGGTGTTGAATCATATCTGCCCTCCACAGTGTATCATAATTGCCGTCCAGAGTGTATAATAATTACCCTCTAAGTTTAGAACTTTATGACTGTGATGAATATGAAAAAAATATAAGTTTGGTCTTAAAATTAAGAAAATGCTTTACATTTATATACACAGTCAAAGATAATAGAAAAATAATTCTTATATTTATAACAAAAGTTTTTCTTTGACGAAAAAAAATTTTTAAGGCCTAAAAAATAATTCTTTTTTTACTTTTTTAACCAATCACATGCTCATTGAGCATTAGGAAACCTAAAAATACATTAAAAATGCTACTTAAATATATTACTGTAATTTAAAGAACCTAGCTGTAATATAATTTACATTATAATAATATAATGTTCAAGAGGATAGTCATCATCCTGCCTTAGTTATAAAAAATGTTGGTGTTCGTTTTAAAGAAAATATTAGCTTGATGAAGAACAGTAATGAGATTATTTATAATTTTGTGAAGGCTGATTTTTACGCTCTTTATAATGAATTCAAGAATACAGATTGGAGTAATTTATTTTTAATAGATGATCTGAATAAGGCTATAGAGTTTTTTTACGATAAATTATACAATGCTTTGAATTGTCATGTTCCACACAAACAAGCATTTAAGTGTAAATATCCTCCCTGGTTTACTTTGGAATTGCGAAAAATGATTAAATGTAAGGAAAAAATTAGGCGACGTTTTAAGAAATGTCAAATGCCTTATGTGTTAACCAGATATAAAGAAGTAAGAGCTGAGGTAAAACATAAAATAAAAGTTGATTTTGATGCTTACGTTCAGGGTGTAGAAATTAGTATTCGCAACAATCCAAAAATATTCTGGGGCGCTATTAAAAAGTTAAGAGGTACTGATAAGATACCAGCAACAATGCACCTTGATGATAAGGAAGTGGAAGGGGGCGCCGAGATAGCAGAGGCTATGGCTGAGTATTTTGGTTCTGTTTACGATCGCGATAACAATCTTAATCACGACCAGCTGGGCCAGGAGGCCGTCCGGTCTCCCGTCATGGACAATGTTACAACTTTAAGTTTGCATGATATTACCGTAACTGAAATAATAAATGCATTAAAAAAATTACGACCCAAACGTTCGCTGGGTCCTGACGGAATTCCACCATATATATTTAAGGCATGCTCCGAGCTATTTATTACACCTTTACATTATTTATTTAACGTGTCAATAAAAAGCTGTTGTTTTCCAGAACAATGGAAACTTGCCAAAGTTATTCCTATTCCGAAAAAAGGTGATAAGCAAGATATAAAAAACTATAGACCTATTGCACTTCTATCGCCACCTGCGAAGGTGTTTGAAACTATTTTACATAAAAGATTGTTTTCTCGTGTAAAACCATATATCAGTCCACAACAGCATGTGTTTTTTCCTGGTCGGTCAATTAATTCAAACTTATTAAATTTTTTGCAATATTGCTCTGCGGCTCTTGATAGCAATGTACAAGTGGACGTTGTTTACACGGACTTTGCAAAGGCATTTGACAAGACAAAAATTATAGCATTGTTAAAAATATTACATTATTTTGGATTGTCGGATGAATACGTAAAGTTGTTTTGTTCATATTTATTTCAAAGAAAACAATTTGTCAGCTACGAGGGTTTCTCCTCTACCGAGTATTTTGCTTATTCGGGCGTCCCTTAAGGCTCAAACCTGGGGCCCTTGTTATTCACACTATTCATTAATAGAATTATACAATGTATAAAATATTGTTATATATACTGTTATATGCAGATGACAAAACTTTTCAAACGCATTACCTGTATTGAAGATTGCTTGAGATTGCAAGAAGACCTTGATGCACTTGTGGCGTGGAGCGAAATTAATCTTAAATTCAATATAAATAAATGTGCCGTTATGTCATATACGCGCAAATCAGAGGAGAACACGATCTTATATGATTATACGATGAATGGTATAGTGTTACAGAGGACATCAGTTTTTAAAGATCTTGGAATTTTATTTGATACTAAATTGACTTTTTCTGAGCATGTATTAGCAGTGTGCAAATCAGCATTTGGGCTACTGGGGCTCATACGCAGGTCGGGTAATTTTTTAAGAAACACCAAATCGCTCAAAATGCTTTATTATTCACTAGTAAGATCCAAGCTTGAATATGGCGCAGTAGTTTGGTCTCCGCATTTTGTGTACCTTATAGATACAATTGAAAGAATACAGAGGAAATTTTTACGTTTTCTATATTATAAAGAGTTTGGTAATTACAATTACTTAATATCTTATTCAGAATTGTTAAACCTTTTTGAGTTACCAAGTCTCCCTAAAAGGCGAAGAATACAAAACTTGTTGTACCTGCATAAATTGATTAACGGGGTTATTGATAACCCACAACTGTTATCAGAGATTAATTTTGCAGTGCCCCGGCGTAACTCTCGTGGCTGCCTCTTGTTCAGCCCTAATTTTGCCAACACAAATCTCGGGTATTACTCACCGATTAACACCATGTTAAGAACGTACAATATTTATTCATCGAACGTAGATATTTTTCATAATACATTGAAAAGCTTTAAAAAAATACTGCTTGTTGATGTGGACAGTTGACTAACTTACCTTCTTTATGAACTATGTATGTCACATCTGCAATATTTAAAATATATATATATATATATATATATATATATATATATATATATATATATATATATATATATATATATATTATGATTTACAAACCTAGCTTAGCAATTATGGTTTGAGTAATTTATTTAGATGATATATAAAAATTATGTGTTCCTTATGTTAACTATTTTTGCATGTGTTTGTTGCTTTTTAAATAGCCTATAAGCCAAATAGGAATCTGATCTCATTGAAAATGGACTTTATATACATTTCGCTGCTGTTGTTGTTCATTGTCAAGATTTATTGAGTAGCATGCTGTAACTTGATTTATATTGTAATGCTGCATTGTAATTGGCATGAGCTGTTATGTAGCATGTAATAAATAAATAAATAATTGCCCTACTTCACTCTACTTCAATCATCTCTCATTATTTTTATGTTTTTTCCCCGTGAATACGAATTATAAAACTATTTTTGTCTATAACAATTATTTCTGGAGATATAGTGGAAAAACAACTTCTGCGGTGAATTGCAGTTAGTATCCATAACACGATCATTATCCACAACGTTCAACTAGCGTATTAACCAAAAAAACAAATTGACCTATATGCCCGCTGGAGTTACGGCCAGCAGGCTATCACAAAGGCCAGGCACCCAAACTTAACACAAACTACAAATTTTTGTTCAGTAAATAGACGATTAGGATAAGTTAGATCAAATAATAGCTCTTGCTAGCCTCTAGAGGTTAGCACTTCTGCTTCATACAGTCACAGTCACGGGTTCAATTCCCAGGAGGTCCACTTAAATTAGCTATACGGGTTTGGCCCGTTGTCCCTTAACATTGGAATATCATTTTGAAAATGCCACTGTCGTAGAAAGTAAAGAAAGTTAGATTATGTTTGGTTAGGTCAGTAAAAAGTGCATTTTTCGGGCTGAAAACATAATCTTTTTTTTTCTACTAATACGTACAGTGGTATTGACTCACCCGCCCACCCATATAGGTACAGTGGTATTGACCCACCCGCCCACCCATACAGGTACAGAGGTATTAACCCACCCGCCCGCCCATATACGTACAGTGGCATCTATCTCTTTTTGCCATATATAATTGGCTGAAAAAATAATTTTACTGAAAAACCAATTATATAGTTGTGTTTAGCATAAAAAACATGTGAAATGAAAAAAAAAATTTTTAAATAAAAATTTTTTAAAAGTTGGTTTTGCACCAAATAACTAGTTTTTAAACTAAAAAACGAGTTTTCCACTGTTGAAATCAAGAGATATAAACTTATATTTCACCACTTTTTCAACAAAAAATTTTGGTAATTCTCTACTATTACTTAGGCTAGTCAACCTCAATTTTTTTATACTTTAATACATTTGTTGGACGTCAAAGAACTATATTTAGGAAAAACTAGTTGTCGCATCGGAGGAAATAGCGATTCTTAGTATTAAACGAAAGCCATCTATTTACATCATGCTACGCCTGTTATAGTTAGGTTATTAAATTGTAGATTAAACTTGTATTGTCATATTTCGCTTGTTGCAAGCCAATTTTTAGTAAGTAGACAATGTAAACACATATTCTACAAAGTGATAACTTAACCTAACCTTAACTGCCTTGTTGCAATCTAAAATGATGTCAGTGAGAGCACATGGACTTTGAACATTCTTATCGCTTTGCAACGTGAATGAAGGCTTTCCCACATTTCGTTTTCATTTTTCTTACTAAGAGAGGACTGCCTTATCATCATATTAAAATTTAAAAGGATTGAAGTTAACTAATTAATTGTAGAGATTTATCAAAATCGTATTCTCAGAGTTGGCAAGAATGAGCATAATTGCCCCTTGTGAAGATTTCTAATAGGCCTATGAAGAGATGAAGTAACTTGGACAACATTGATTTACTAATTTTCTAAATAAGCATATTTTACATTAAAGTAGATGCTAAGTTATCTACATGCTATGTCCAATTAAGACCATTGTCTTATCTCACTTTGACATAATCTAGGCTACTGTCTCATTAAAAACTCATCATTAAGAAGAACAGGGGTTAAATTAATATTAGCCCTTGTCAAACTATATTCATTTAGACTGTTGCTAGAAAATGTATTTTTAAAATATGTAGTCTAATAGACCCTAGCCTTACATAAAAAATCAGCCAAATAACAATAACAAACTTCCTAACATAACAATGTAGGCTAATACCTATAGCCTTGATTAAAAGGTAAACATAATAAGTACAGGGTATTAAGTAAGTAACCACTACATGAGTCTTCTTTTAAATGTAAGGTTTATCCTAACTAAAAATATTTCATATCTTACCCTACTGCTTTTCCTCATTCTAGTTTTTACATGAATTTTTACGAAGATCTTAAAATACTTGTATGATGATACTTAAATAGCTTACCGTGATTCGAAAATCCAATCTTGTCAGTTTTAAAATGAGTAGTACAGTACTACTTTCCTCTTTAATTAATTCTCTACTACTACACTTACGATTTATTTTAAAATGAAAATACCTAACCTACCTATTTAATTTTATCAACCAACCCTTTTCAGCATCATTACCACCGGCAACTAAAATGAAATTTGATTTGTACTTTTCAGACATTATGTGAAATTTCAAACACATGTTATTCTCTAGTTGTTGGTTAGAGAATAACATTTCCTGTCACTGTTATGTTCTTAATACTATATTAATGGAAAAAATTACATATACAAAGTTCTTTGGATTTAGTAATAGATAAAGTATCAGTATGATAATAGGAAGCTTCAGTCCAAGGTTCCTATACAATATTTGAAGTTATATAATAAGCTTATTTTCCCACTGATCATGTTTAAAATTTACATAATTTTAAAAAATCGAAACAAAAATACTCAGTGAAAATTGTATTTATCTCTGGTCATAGAAACAAAATTGATGGAAAAACTAATTTTGTTAGGTTTTCAAAATAAACATTTAAATTGCTTAAATTTGATTCAAATTGTAAAAAGTTAATGGACATTAATAAATAATATTGGGAAAATTCCAATAGAAATTTAATCTTGGCAACAGTTTATTCAAACCGAAACCCACCCAAAGTGACTTTGATAACAAGGAAAAATAAATTACTCTTTTAGCTAAGCGCACACAGGTCGTCATCGGACGAATTGGATTTTTATTGGTTACTGTACATAGAGTCGGTATCTTGTGTCGCGTTTCCAGTTCAGTTCATTGTGTATGTCAATCAGTGAATGTGTGACTGCTCTTAGTTATGGTAATTAGATAAAGCTATATTTTTTATGGATAGCAGTAGCGAAGAAGACGTTGAAATTATTATTCTCCAGACGTTCTAACTTTACCTCTGAGGAGGGGAGCACAACATGGCAACATTGTATGTCTTGAGCGTTTGGCTTCTTCCCGCCCCACGGATAATTGTTTAATGTCTAGATAAATCACAATTAACTACTGTCGGATTCAAAAAGCAATGTACTCGAGTTTGAACCTCTGCTGGAAAATAAACACTCATCCGATTTCACTGTGTTAATCGTAAAATTTAGCTGATTTAATTCTTTGTCATTTCATATAACTTACATAATTTTTTGAAAGCTTAAAATATTTTTTATAGCAGGTAGAATACGAAAAAACACGAAATTTTAGCACTTTTGGAGTAAAGTTCAACTTTAAAAATGTCTAAAACAAAAAGTACTGAAGATAAGTCATTTAAACTTTAACCACATGTGAAGTAGGTCGTTTTTTGTAGTCTGTCCAAATTCTAAAATGTTTACTTATTTACAAAATTGTCTGTTGTAATTTTTGTAAACTCTTGCAATCTTAAAAATGTCTGTTCATAAAAACTTCCAAAACAATTAAAAAATACCGGATTAAAAAATAAAGTAAGACTATAAAATAGTAAGTGCGATAAAAAATTTTGCGATTTTATATCACATGATAATTCAATAGACATCTATGTGCGCTCATGGGTAAGAAAATCCCCTCGGGCAACACTTCACACTAGTTTCAACTGAGCATTTCGGCGTTGCCAAATCGTGTGTCTGTAAGTATTTAAACAGTCCACGAAAGGTTTATTACTGTGGGAGTATTTAACAGTTAATCAACCATATTTTCTATCTTAATTCAAATCATTTTTTAAACACCTTTTGTTATGAGGGTTTTGGACCTCCAACGACAGGTTTAGCTATAAAAAGATTATCAAACTAAAAAATGACTTATTTACAGGATTTACAATTATGTAAATTTCACATGTAATAAGCTGAATGTAACGTGAAAATGAGAGCCACCCATTATAATAGCGTTTTGCAGGATGTACTTAACACATTTCTAGTAACTGTTAGCGATTCATCAGCCTTTAGCTGTAACATGTATACCTGTCATTCATAGCTAATAAGTCCCCTAATACGAGGTGGAAGTTCAGCTGCATGAAGTGGCAACACCGCGTTCGAAAACTCGGCCGGTCGCGCAAGTTACGGCACATTAATGTCTGTTGAATTATCATGCAATATAAAATTGCACTTACCTTTTATAATCTTACTTATTTTTTCAATCCGGTATTTTTGAACCGTTTTGGAAGTTTGTATGATCAGCCATTTTTAAGTTTGCAAAGTTTTCAAAAATTACAACAAAATATTTCGTAAGAGAGTAAAGATTCTAGAATTTAGATAGACTAAAAAAAAAACCTTCTTCACATGTGGTTAAAGTTTAAATGACGTTTCTTTGGTATTCTTTGTTTTAGAAATTTTTAAAGTTGAGCTTTGCTCCAAAAGTACTAAAATTTCGTGTTTTTCGTATTCTACCTGCTATAAAAAATCTTATTTCTAAAAAACCTGTAATTTATATAAAATTACATAGGATTAAATAAGCTAAATTGTGGTGTACAACACAACGGAATCGGATGGGTATTTATTTAGTAACAGTGTTTCAAACTCAAGTACATTGCTTTTTTAATCCGTCAGTGGGGCTTGATAGTTTTGTTAAAATTGTCTAATTGACTTAGTTTTTTTTTATATATATATTTGTAAACAGTAAAAAAATACTTCCCAGTTAAACAATAAAAAGATTTTAACTCCCATTAATAAAATACATAAATAAATTTGTACTTTCTTATATTATTCCCAATTGTGAGTCACCGGATGTAAAATTTAGAGGAGTGCTGTAACGGTCTGGATGCGATGTTGCCTATGTCGATTTTCCAGTTTAGCCCGCAAGATCAGAGATAAAGTTAGAACGGCTAGACTATAGTTGTTTGTTCGCGAAAGAAGAAGTGGATCAGAAAACGAAAAAAGCGGATCCATAGAATTAATCACAAAAGGATGGACATTTCTTGGTGTACAAATATACAGACATATTGAATTTAACGAACACATGAACCAAGTTGGTAGACATATAAGTTCTAGAATTTCTATACTTAAAAACATATCACCATACTTAGCTGCTAGTGTTGTGTAAGATGTCTACTGAGTTATTTTTCCGTTCTTAAACTATGCTTTGGAGGTATAGGGATACGAAAACCTCAGAACCAAATTTATTTTCAAACTCCAAAAATGAGCAGTCAGGGCCATTAAAAAAAAAATCATTCTATACCTCATATAAGCCACTCTTTGAGGAGCTCAGCACCCTAAAATTTCCTTCTTTCTATATTTTCAAATCAATCTTGTTTGTCCGTAATAGTATTAATTGTTCCCAATTCATCAGCCGTTCACTCACAACTACAGCCTTCGCTCAAACTATAGCATAGATTTACCGCCTCATAAAACTAGCTTTTATGAAAGACATATATCGTTCAGATGGATCAGGCTCTTCAACTCGCTGCCAGACTTATTAAAATCTGACGGAAGTGTAGTTCAAATTGAAAAGAAAAAAAAAAAAAACAGCACAATGATGTTGTGGGGTGCTTTCTACAGTGTTCCGGAGTTTGTTTCACTGTCATTATAGTAGCGTATGTAATTACAAATACTGTCTCAAATTTGTACAAATTAAATACTGGTATTTTATTTCTTGTATGTTACCTTGTATTAACGCTATTGTGCAACTTTTGTGTTGTTTCTGAATAAAGATATTCTGATTTCTGAATACAAAGAGTATAATAATTTGTTCCCTGTTTTTATTGAAGTTGAAGCCAGTTTTGGTGAAGTCAAGCAATCAATCAATCAATATCAATCAATCCGAACTGAGCCGTTGACTTAATTGCCCATATCAAGATTCCCGACGGCATTTGCGATCTATGAGGCGTACGTTTCCGTCAGGTATGCGCATTGCAATTGAAAACACTGCTTCAAATCTAATGATCCGATCCGTCCGATCACGATCTGTATGCTCTTACTTATACAACAGGTTGTTTCATTCTCATGTGGTCTATATAAGCAAAGTGGTGACGTCAAAGAGAGACCTCCAACCACAGAGTAAGTGTATTACTTACTCTGTGCCTCCAACACAGTGTGCTGAACAATTAAAACTACATACTAAAAACCATTATTGTATTGTTCTTAAGATTATTTAAATTTACAGTATTTTGATATTAATTACAAGCAGCAAACTATCTTTTTTAATGTGTTACTGAGCTCTACTTACTTAGTAAATACTAATCAGTTCACTTATGTAAAATAAATAAACAACATAGACTGTGCTGTCATTGAGTACGAATATTAGATGTTTTACATTGTTGTGTTTTGTTTTAATTACAGCAGTGAAGGTAGAAAACAACACAACTGAGGCGTCCTTATGAAGTAACTAATTTGAAAAATATTATTTCTCCACTATTGACAGAGTTTAAGCAAATTATTCTGATTAAAAATTATACTTTACGGAACACAATAACTAACAAAAATTAAACTATTGATGGAAAAAAATAAAGTCGTTGTGAAAGCGTAGAAAATATGGAAACACTTTTACAACAACTTTATTTTTCCCATAGACAGTTCGAAATTTTAATTTTTGTTAGTTATTGTATTTTATAAAGTATAAGTTTTGATCGTAATAATTAACTTAAAATCGTTCAATAGCGGAAAAATAATATGGTTCAAATTAGTTACTTTGACATTTAAATTACCGGTACTCTGGAAAGGATAGACCTTTCGAAGTCCGGTTTGCGGCAATTAACTTTTATTGAATATACCTTTAATGTGATATCAAACTTGACCTAAGCTTACAGTACAGATTTTCGTTAAACTCAACGTGGATCGTCCCCCTGAAAAAATGAAATGTCATTAATGGCGTCAAAAAGTATGTTCTTTGTTTCTGTAGTGACGTAACAGATTTCAATTTTACCAGTGAAGTCATAAAAAAGTTGTAAAAGCGTTTCCATATTTTTTCACCCTGTATAATACAACTAATGTATGAGTAGATCTGAAGTCCCTGCTTGTGCGAACGATAAAACCAAGCATAGGAAGCTCTATTTGTGACATTAACTAGATCTTCATAAGGATTCAGAGACGGCGTCATGACGACTCCTAGATCTCTAATTTTTTACAACTTCAGCCTAGTCCCATCAATGCTATAGTTAGGAATATCGACTACATAGCTACAACTGTAGATTACTACAAAACAGTTGCTGACGTTGAGTATCATTGCATTGGCCTTACACCATTAAACTATATTATCCAGGGATTTCTGTAGTTGCTGCACATACTGAGGAGAGTCTACCCTAACATACATCTTTATATCATCGGCGAAGAGGAGCAGTTCCGATTATATCACCTCAACGATCTGATTAATGAAAATTTTGAAGCAATGTGGGAACCCTGTGGCACACCAGATGTAACCAGAAAAGGCTTGGATGTCCCGCTATCACACTTCACCTCCAGGGTATGACCTCCAAGATTGCTTCTCAACCACTCTAGCAAACTCCCACAAATTCTATGACCCTCCAACTTGGCAACGAGCATTCTGTGGTTTATCTTGTCAAATGCCTTGCTAAAACCAAGGTAATTGTAGTCAACTCAAGAAAAAGTAGTAAAGGCAGACATAATAAATTCTTGAAACATAAGTAGATTGGTCAAAGTAAAACGACCCTTTAAAAGCCATGCTGTTGTGGACATATTCTATGTTTCAACTGGAAGTATATAAATTGTCCACGATACTACTCTCAAATACTTTTTCCCAGTTCAGGTTGAATGACTACGGGACGACAGTTCTACATATTCTCCTTATATCCAGATTTTAATATAGGAACGACGAAACTCTGTTTCAGTACCTATTGAAGGAAAGATTCTTTGTGAGAGGAGATGTCTAAACAGGTTGGCGATATGGACTGAAAGAAATGGAGCAAAGTGTTTTAGAACATTTGGCGGAATGTCATCTGGCCCAGCACTTTTACGATAGTCAAGTTGCTGCAACGTATGTTAAACGTCCAAGGCAGTATTTACACAGTTAGACAAGGACTGGTTCCATCCATAATCGATTGAAGGTAGAGGAATATCAGCGTCAGCATAAACAGAGACAAAACACTGAGTAAAGAGGTCACAATTGGTTAAGGGCTTTTGAAATGAATTCTCCTCTAAAAAATGTCGAGCATATCTTGGTATCAGCTTCTGATGAAGCTTCCTGGGCTTAATGCTCTGATAGGTGCGGTCTATATTCCTCCGAATTCAAAAATCACTTAAACAAAAGCAAATATAAGTTAAAATGTTACTAACATCCACAGCATAACTGGTTGAAGGCTGCGGTTGTCAACTAGTTGACGGTTGTGGCTCACCGTTCTGTAAAAAAAAAAAAAATTAAATTGTTTTAATATTTGTTTGATTAGAAGTTTATCGAAAAAATATATATTTTACTATATGAAGTCACGCCTACCAAGTCGATTGAGGTGTTCCGACGCTCATTAAGCCACGAGCGAGACAGGTCAGTGTATAACAGTGGTGACGGATCGTGTTACCTGTAGGTCCAATCCAACGGATCATCGTCGGAGCTCTGAAAACGATAATTACTTTTACAACACGAAATTATGTATGTTTACTACTGAAAATTCCTCCAAAATACTTTAACATACCCCACTTTGGCTTTCCGATCCACTTTGACCTGTCACAGCATCCTGAGAAAAAACATTTTTTGTTTAATTCATTATATATTATATGTATTTATTTAGTAAAGTCCAATAGTATAATATGCTAACCTGCTCGAGCCGAGTTAAGGAGACTGGCCGCCTTCTAGGAAGGTTTGATTAGTAACAATAAACCGTCCGTTAGACCAGAAGTCGGCTAATGCATCTCTATATTCTTTCTGAAACAATCGGATTAGCTATTTTTATTTTAAAACAGAAATATTCTATTATGATTTTTAATTTATAGAAAGCAATTTAGCACGTCAGTTACCTCAGACAGCAGTGGACGGCCAGCAAGTTTCAGTAAGGGGGTTGGATCATTCTGAAACAATTTAAGCTACTTAATAATTTTAGAAAAAACCAAAAATACGTGGTAAATTAAACATCATTACAAATGCATACATCAATTATTTCAACGATCTCATTCCCTCTCAGGAACCGTCGTCGTGGAGGTGGATTGGCTTGAGTCTGAAAAGCCACACACATTCACTTTAACACAGACGAAATAAGTTTGTTGATCATTAAATAAAACAAAGGAATTCTACTTACTAGATTGGCCAGAGTGTTGTCTTCATCACTGTCGATGGCAGCTACCATCGACGGGAGGGCAGATAGAATGATGAAGAAATTAAAGTTCACGTTGTAATCGAGCACCGGAGAACTGATGTTGCGGAGTATTGCAACTTGCATTTTATCAAACTACAGTTATGATAATGTCCAGTTTAATTGGTTGGCATCTCTCACTCCAGACGCAAAGGTCGAGTTTAATTGATTCAACTCCCTCCACTTGCACCAAGCGCACGGGTTGCCCTGCCCATTACGTCATCCCTGCTCCTACCAAAGTATATTTTCTGACCGAGACATAACACATGTTCGGTTCACATCAAATGGAATGGTCCCCAGAAACTGTACAGCATAGTTTCCGTGAAGGTAATGACAATGTATAAAAAAATTCCGAAATCGCTCACCTACCCCTGCCCAATTCCATCAAGGCTACGCTTCAGCAGAGGATGGAGGAACAAAAGTACTTTGCTTTAAAGTACAGGCTAAAGACCTTCCAGCATTGGTCTCCTTCGGGCACACACGCCAGATGAGCTCCGTACGTTCTAGAGTTGGCCGAGAAAGGCTTGTTCTGTATCGGTGGTTACAACGTTATGTGCCCACATTGTGGCTTTGTGATGGACGATAGGGACCTCGTAGGTCTCACACAGTCCCCCAGAACCAGCATAGAGTGCTGGTACATCAGTTATAGTCGCCACAGCACCTCTAAAAGAATAAAACGAAACAAATAACCTAGAGTCCCCTTAGTATAAGGTATGGCGTCTGAGACGCTACAAATGGCCCTTTTCAAGGCCACCATAAATATTTATCATTAAGTTGTAGGGAACCCAGGCGTTAAGTTTCTTCTTTAATTGTTTATTATTTGTTTAACTGACCCAGTTTCCACCACCCAAGAGGTAGGGTCTCGGCGCGTTAGGAGTATTTTAACGTGCCTCCTTCCCCAGTAGACCTATGCACTATTCAAAGATCTTAAATGGTGGAAAGCAGATACTCTGATTCCCACTGAATTGGTTTAACTTTACAAAATGGTTTTTTATTCCATCCTCCAAAATTACTCGTCTCTAATAAATCCAACCTTTTCACATGGAAGATGTATTAGAATGTTATACTTTAGCTCTAGGGTCTCAGCGCGCTTTTTATTATAGTGAGTGTTCCCAAGTGTAGCCCTAGTGTCACTAGCCGCATTGTTTGTTGTAACTAACATGCCCAATCCATCGCAAGTTACGGTGGTAGCCACTCCATAAAAAATTGCTCCCTCCCAGTATTATTTTTGTATTTATTTTTTTATACTTTTTTGGGACTCTCTGTAAGTCTAGTCATTACTTTACTCAGTGAAGCCTTTCAATGTGACGTACAATCTTACAGAGGGCTTTTTTTATTTTCATATCCACTACCATGAAGTGGACTCGTGTTATTATTTAATGCAAACATCTCTCCTCACACCCTGGTTTTACTGGTTTTAAGCCTACCATAGAGTGTAAAATTCACCAAAACTATACGAGGGCCCGGACGGCGACTCAAGGTCTTACGGGGTTTACCCCAGCCCTAAGCTGCAGGACTGCCTCAGGACTTACGCGTATTACGGCTGCATTGGTGAACAGTCGGATGATTTTTTATTAAATTTGGACCGTCCTCACCTCGGCAGTTTACACAAGTGTCTTGGACTTACGGAGTTTAGGCCAGCCATAGAACACAGATTCACTCAGAGCTTGAGATTTCTGTTTTACATATACGGATATAGTGTTTAATAAAAAGCGAAAGTTTAACAATATCATTCCAAACTACTTTGTCTGCAAAGTCATTATAAAAATTGTTCTGACAAAGACTTGTATATACTTACTATTAACCAACAAAAGATGTTAAAGTTAGGAGCCATTTCCCTAAGGATATCTTCGGAAAACTTGATAAAATATCGTGTATCCTAATTTTGAATGATCTACCAGTCAAGTATGAGTTAAAAATATTGTAGAATAGATGAGGGAACGCCAATTTAATTTTGTAAATAAGTCCTGTTTGCCAAAACTTATTAAAAGCTTGCGCTACGTCAAGGAATGCAAAATAACAGTATAATTTATTTTCTAGAGCAGACCTAATAACAAAAGCTACTCGATAAATTTGTTCAATCGTAGAATGTTGTCTCTTGAATCCGAATTTATGGTCGGGAATCAAATTGGACCAGTCAATTATAGGTTGCAATCACTGCAATATTAATCTTTCAAATGGTTTGGAAGTGGTTGGAAAGAGACTCATGGATTTATACGAGCTCGTTTCATTTGGTGGCTCTCCTGGTTTCAGAACAACTATAACTTATGCAACCTTCCAATACGATGGAAAGACTTCTTATCTTAGGATGGCGTTAAATATAAATGTCAGTAATAATATACCTTTCCTCAGAAGATTCTTAAGGATTCGGTTGTTGATTAGGTCAAATCTGGGAACTTTGAGCGATTGAAGGCAATATATAGCTTTCTTTACTTACGTGGGATTAGAGGGTTGGGACTGGAAGTGAAAGTTGCAATGGGGCCTCAAGAAATTCTATTATTTCACTTTCATCAACAGTAGGATCTGGATGGAACTGAGTGAATATGTTAGAGAAATGTCTAGAAAACAAGGAAGACTTTTCTTCAATGCTCTTCGCCCATGACACATCATACTTTCGAATAGGAAGTATTACTTGTTTGGATTTTTTAAAGTGTTGTTAGATTTCCAAAGGGAAATCTGTTTCAGAAGTAGGAGTTAAAAATTTAGTGTAGCTTTCAAACCACCGATTTTTCCATTCATACAACACTTGTTTTAAACGTCGAGATGATCATTTAAAACTTTGTTTATAGTTTGGATTTCTTGAATTATACAAAATTCTTTTCAATCTTTGCTTTTCAGCAATAAAACGCTTGATTTTCAATGACTAACTATCAAGTTTATCAAGTCCAATTTCTACTAGCAAAGGAGTTGCCTTCCAAGCTGCATATTAAACAGCACAACTAAAGTTGTTTAAACATTGCTATAACTCTGCGGCAGACTTAAAGGAAACTCTTAAATGTATATTTAAATTTATGTCTTTTATTATTTCCCAATTCGTATATTTATTAGAAATACGTGAAGTATTATCCAAAGGAATCACACTTATACTGTATACAACTAAGACAGGTAATTGATCAGACGAAAGATCTAAACAAGAGGACACTAGAAAGAAAGTTTGTGATATGCCTTTTACAATAAGGAAGTTCAACAAATCAGGAATTTAATTTCGGTCTGTAGGCCAATATGTGGGCTCAACTGTTGATAAATTAAGTAGATTATATTCCTGAACTGTCCTGAAGAGTTCTCTACTCTGTGGATTTACATTCGAGACCCCTCAGATGTCTAAAGTCACCCCCAGCAATAAACTTTCCACCTAGGGAATACAAAGTAATGGAATTGATCTCTGTGTATGACAAGTGATGGAGGACAGTATACAGATGATATAGTCACAGTGCCATTGCTATTATAAATTACTACGCTGTATGTGTGTAAATAATTGTGTCGTATTTTAAGGACTTCATAGTGTTTTATGTGGATTTTTATTAAAATAGCCGCTCCTGCTCAAGCTCGATTATCTGCATGGTTTGAATGATAAAATTTATAACGTGGAATATGAAAAAAATGTGTATCAGTGATATGAGATTCTGAAATTAAAACTCCATCTAAATTATGCATATTAATTATGTAATTTTATATGTTATGTTTTATATAAATTATGTAACAATATATAAAACAAGAGCTGTTATTACTGCCATCAGCCAACGAAACGGATTCAACAGTCCATCTCGGCACATTTTTAACACACTAATTTGAGAAATTAATAGAATTCATGGCTGCAGTAGTTGAATTTTAAGGATTTACGGATAATAATAACCACTTTATCGTTAAAGGATTGGAAATAGTAGGTGAAAATTGTCAAACACAAGTTGTTTTCAAGTCACCCTACTGCAAGTGTGCACTTGATGAAAAACAAGAAAGAACAGCTAGATGGTTAAACCGTCACATACATGGTATAAAATGGGAAGAAGGTAGTATAGAATACGATAAAAATTTAATTCGCACACAGTGTAAACCTTTTACTAAAATTTATACTAAAGGGATGGAAAATTTTAACTTTTTAAAAGAATTCCATACTATAGCAATTGAAATACCGAAAGATAGTTCAATTACTTGTACTAGAAATAATGCTTGTATATTACCTATACACGCTAATTGTAATTTCAAGTGCGCCTGTAGAACTGCACAGCAAGAATATAAAATACTGTACAAACTTTAGTTTGGTTATTATGTCTCTAACCGCCATGAAGGACACATGGACTATGCTCTCAAAGGAGCCAAAGGCTCCAGTCGGTGTTATGACCGACAGTTTTATTATGAAATTTTATAGATATGTTAAATGGGACCTACTGTCATCCCACTATGATTTTTCATTAGATACGTTGAGAATTTACTAACACAGAGTAAACTGGGGTTCAATTTTAAAAAGGACTAGGTTTTCCGAAGATATCCTGAGGGAAATGGCTCCTAACTTTAATATCGATTGTTGGTTAATAGTAAGTAAATACCAGTCTTTGTCAGGACAATTTCTTAATGACTTTGTAGAAAAAGTAGTTTGGAATGATATTGCTACTGGGAGGTAGCAATTTTGTATGGGGTGGCTACCACCGTAACTTGCGATGGATTTGGCATGTTAGTTACAACAAACAATGCGGCTAGTGACACTAGGGCTACACTTGGGAACACTCACTATAATAAAAAGCGCGCCGAGACCCTACCTCATGAGTGGTGTGGAAACACGGGTCACTTGCTCTATGACTACAGCGTGTATAACATGGCCTCCAACAACCAGTTGCTGGACATGCTCATTAGCAGGCTACCACTAGAGCTAAAGTATAACATTCTAATACATCTTCCATGTAAAAAGGTTGGATTTATTAGAGACGAGTAATTTTGGAGGATATATTGTGAATTGAGAGGAATAAAAAACCATTTTGTAAAGTTAAACCAATTCAGTGGGAATCAGAGTATCTGCTTTCCACCATTGAAAAATGAAAAATCTATTTATTTCCTCCTTATAACATATAAACAGAAATATATACAAAAATACATGAAATTGGTTCCTCACATGGGCGGCTGCCTGTGTGTGGGGAAACGAGTCCAGAACAGTCGGAATGTTGTCGGCCACTACTACTAAATAGCATAAAGAACAATATAACTTAAAACTAGTTTGATATAAAAGAATATCATATATATGCATGCGCAATAAGAAGGGACAAATAGTCAATAAATATTTATTGTATCAGGAGCTATTATTAGTAGAGACTTCACACCCACACACCTACCATACAAACACATAGTCACATTTGCACTTACTCACATCACTCCCCTATCACACACACAGACGCACCCTAACAAAAGCACACACTTACACACACACACCCACACAAGCACAACGCAGACATGCATAAAAAACACACACACGCGCGCGCGCGCGCGCGCGTCATCATTCTGAATGTGGTCTATTGTGCGATACTTATGTGTAGGAAGAACGAAAGTAACTTTTAATTTCCGCTCTACCAATTTCAACAATCCACTGGTTGACAGATTTTTTATAAACATTTAAGATCTTTGAATTGTGCATAGGTCTACTGGGGAAGGAGGCACGTTAAAATACTCCTAACGCGCCGAGACCCTACTTCATGGGTGGTGTGGAAACACGGGTCACTTGCTCTATGACTACAGCGTGTTGAACATGGCCTCCAATAACTAGATGCTGGACATGCTCATTAGCAGGCTACCACTAGAGCTAAAGTATAACATTCTAATACATCTTCCATGTGAAAAGGTTGGATTTATTACAGACGAGTATTTTTGAAGGATGTATTGTGAATTGAGAGGAATAAAAACCCATTTTGTAAAGTTAAAAAAATTCAGTGGGAAGCAGAGTATCTGCTTTCCACCATTTAAGATCTTTGAATCGTGCATAGCTCTACTGGGGAAAGAGGCACGTTAAAATACTCCTAACGCGCCGAGACCCTAACTCTTGGGTGGTGTGGAAACTGGGCCAGTTAAAAAAAATAATAAATAAAAAAAAGCTTAACGCCTGGGTTCCCTACAACTTAATGATGAATGTTTATGGTGGCCTTCAAAGGGCAGTTTGTAGTGTCTTAGACGCCATACCTTATACTAAGGGGACTCTAGGTTTTTTGTTTTGATTTATTCTTTTAGAGGTGCTGTGGCGACTATAACCGATGTACCAGCACTATATGCTGGTTCTGGGGGGCTATGTGAGAACTAGGAGGTCCCTATTGTCCATCTCAAAGTCACAATGGGGACACATAACGTTGTAACCACCGATACAGAACAAGCCTTTCTCGGCCAACTCTAGAACGTACGGAGCTCCTCTGGCGTGTGTGCTCGAAGAAGACCAATGCTGGAAGGTCTTTAGCCTGTACTTTAAAGCAAAGTACTTTTGTTCCTCCATCCTCTGCTGAAGCGTAGCCTTGATGGAATTGGGCAGGGGTAGCTGAGCGATTTCGGAATTTTTTATACATTGTCATTTCCTTCACGGAAACCATGCTGTACAGTTTCTGGGGACCATTCCATTTGATGTGAACCGAACATGTGTTATGTCTCGGTCAGAAAATATACTTTGGTAGGAGCAGGGATGACGTAATGGGCAGGGCAACCCGTGCGCTTGGTGCAAGTGGAGGGAGTTGAATCAATTAAACTCGACCTTTGCGTCTGGAGTGAGAGATGCCAACCAATTAAACTGGACCTTATCATAACTGTAGTTTGATAAAATGCAAGTTGCAATACTCCGCAACATCAGTTCTCCGGTGCTCGATTACAACGTGAACTTTAATTTCTTCATCATTCTATCTGCCCTCCCGTCGATGGTAGCTGCCATCGACAGTGATGAAGACAACACTCTGGCCAATCTAGTAAGTAGAATTCCTTTGTTTTATTTAATGATCAACAAACTTATTTCGTCTGTGTTAAAGTGAATGTGTGTGGCTTTTCAGACTCAAGCCAATCCACCTCCACGACGACGGTTCCTGAGAGGGAATGAGATCGTTGAAATAATTGATGTATGCATTTGTAATGATGTTTAATTTACCACGTATTTTTGGTTTTTTCTAAAATTATTAAGTAGCTTAAATTGTTTCAGAATGATCCAACCCCCTTACTGAAACTTGCTGGCCGTCCACTGCTGTCTGAGGTAACTGACGTGCTAAATTGCTTTCTATAAATTAAAAATCATAATAGAATATTTCTGTTTTAAAATAAAAATAGCTAATCCGATTGTTTCAGAAAGAATATAGAGATGCATTAGCCGACTTCTGGTCTAACGGACGGTTTATTGTTACTAATCAAACCTTCCTAGAAGGCGGCCAGTCTCCTTAACTCGGCTCGAGCAGGTTAGCATATTATACTATTGGACTTTACTAAATAAATACATATAATATATAATGAATTAAACAAAAAATGTTTTTTCTCAGGATGCTGTGACAGGTCAAAGTGGATCGGAAAGCCAAAGTGGGGTATGTTAAAGTATTTTGGAGGAATTTTCAGTAGTAAACATACATAATTTCGTGTTGTAAAAGTAATTATCGTTTTCAGAGCTCCGACGATGATCCGTTGGATTGGACCTACAGGTAACACGATCCGTCACCACTGTTATACACTGACCTGTCTCGCTCGTGGCTTAATGAGCGTCGGAACACCTCAATCGACTTGGTAGGCGTGACTTCATATAGTAAAATATATATTTTTTCGATAAACTTCTAATCAAACAAATATTAAAACAATTTAATTTTTTTTTTACAGAACGGTGAGCCACAACCGTCAACTAGTTGACAACCGCAGCCTTCAACCAGTTATGCTGTGGATGTTAGTAACATTTTAACTTATATTTGCTTTTGTTTAAGTGATTTTTGTTGTGTTTTTGGTATTAAAATATTTATTTTGTGTTTCAGTGTGAACTAGACGTCGCGACGAGCCACCGTTGAGCCAGGCAAGGACTGTGCGGTGTGCAGTCTGCCTGGAGTACCTCCCGACGTTGCTAATCATTCCCTGCCATCATGTGGTGTGTCCTAGGTGTCGCCGTAGGATCACCGTTTGCCACCTCTGCAGGGAGGAAATCACCGACGTCGAGAGGATCTACATCTTATTGAGGTCATATTGTTGTAGAAGTGAGACAAGACCTCCTGGGGACACTTACTATAATAAAAAACGAGCCGAGATCAGTACCTCTTGGGTGGTTATGGAAATCTGATCAGAGATTTGTGACTGCAACTTAAGATCCGATGTCGAGCAAGCTAACCAATGGGCCACAAAGACACTGTATAAATCTTAGTTTTTTTTTTTTAAGTAGTTAAAGTTTTGCCACCAGGTGTACTGTAACATTTTTTAAAGTGTATATATGAAATAATGTATTTGTTATAGTGTATTAAGTGAATCAGGAGGGAATTTGAGGAATTCTGTGGGAAATTATTGGAGATAAAATTCCCACAATGTTGGTAGGACTGAGTCACGTGACCAGAAGATGCCCCAAGGTGGCTGCCATCTTGAATCCGGGAGCCGAAGATACCCGAGAGTGAGCCTCTAACCATTAGCATTTACCTACTCGACGGAAAATGTCATTTATATTGATATTTAATGGTGAGAGATGAACTATAAACGTTCCGTTCCGCGGAGGAATTCGAGGTTATGTTAGCACGGAGAGATTGAATCGAAAGAATGAGGACAACCAGCGCCACGAGAAATCACGGAGCAATATGAAGTGATTTGGCGTCACTTAAGACGGTCACCCTCCTCTATACGAGAAACATGAGAGTTGAATAGGGCTGGCAGTGCCAATGCGTACCACTCTACGGCAATTCTCTCTTGTTTGAGAACAATGTAGTAAAGAGGTTGATGTATAATGCTGTAAAGTAGTTTAACTTTACCAACAATTATTTGTTCTAATGAACTTCAAAATCAGAATGCTTTATTAGCCTGTTTTTTTAAAAAAACCAATTAAAACAATATGTTATGTTACGGCTATTTACTTTTATTCTAGGTATTTTTTTTCTCTCGGCCGTGCGCCCCCTGGGATCTTGCGCCCATAGGCCCGAGCCCACCGGGCCTATTGTGAAATCCGGCCCTGAGTACACATCAGATGCAGAATTCGGAGGAATATACACCGCACGTAACACAACATTAAGCCCAGGAAGATTAATCAGAAGGTGATACAAAGATATGCTCGGCATTTTTTACAGGAGAATTTATTTCAAAAGATGGAAAATCTACATTAACTGCCACCAGTACTCCTCCTACAGATTGCTTCCGACTAGTTCGGGAAAATCTATCACATCTAAATACAATTAAATTATTGAGTCCCAATTCACCATTTGGAACTTCTGAAGACAATTTTTGCTGTTAATATTAGAACTTGGTGCATGCAAATGTTTACTGATGCCATAAGTGATTTAAGATTCGTTCTCAATCAATTGCCGTTTTGATAATAAAAAGTGAAGGGTGTATCGCCATGAACAAATCTTTTTTAAATTTGGGTAATGAGGGGTATTCCTTTTTGGTATTCGATAGTGAGCCTCTTTTACCTCCTTTTGTACGCCTAGCGAGTTTAGAACGAAGATTTTTCAAGTGCTGTCTTTCTTGAAAGGTGCGTCCCTTGAGATGTCTATATTTGAAAAACCACATTACTTTTCCTAATATCAAAAGCACTTTTCATCAACAAAGTTTGTAGTAAAATATTGAACTTCAACATCATTTTCAAGTATAACCATCAGTGGTCTATTTATATCCTTTTGTGGTTTACCAATACTAACAGCATTGAAATTAATACCTTTGTTAGGTAGGAATGTTTAAACCAATTTTTTGGCAATACTATACTACAGTCGTGGTCAATTTTAGCTTTAACATTAGAAATTTTTTTTCATGTGTATTGTGGACCAGCAAATTGCAAACTCATTTTAAGAAATCATTTATTTCTTCAGGGATACACTCAGGCTCAACAGAGGGCATTTTAATTTGAAAAATATCCATCCTGTCTTCAATAATATCAAGCCGATCTTCTGTTGTCTTCAAACGAGACTCTAGCTCCTCAACCTTCTTGTTAATTGTGGCCAAACTAACGTTAATTTCACCATCCGTCACTGATCGTTTTTATTCTGTCTTTAGTCGCTAGATTATCTTATAAATAAATAAAATTCAACATTGAATTAAAAACTAATTTAAGTTTTGTTCTGAAATAACATTGAAATATATAAAGAAATAAATCCCTTCCAAAAACAATAATTAAATTATATTTTAAATTCAAACACTCCAACACACTAAAAACATTGTCGTTGTTCTGGTAATTGACTCTTAAATCCGAGGTTTAACCCCTTTTGGCATAAGAAGTCTGCCTGATGAAACCTTGGGAGTGAAGCCACCTTACCTGAAACCCTCCTTCAAATTCAGCATTCCCTTTTTAAATAAAACACTTCGTAAACTAGATACATGAAACATTCGAATTTATCATTTACAATAAAACATGTTTATTGTGTGCAATGTGACATTGCCTAAGTTTTTAACTAACAGCCTATCAACACACAATTGTAATACATTAAAACTAATCAAGGAAGCAACCACAAAAATATTACACTCCAAGGTTGCATGTAAAAAATGAAACGCTCCTGGATAAACCAAGAAAAAAGAGGGAGGAATCACACATCCACGGTAACTAAAACATATAGTTGGCGCAACGAGAAGAGAAATCGACAAATGGCATCACAATCACATTCATATCATATCGTACTTGAGAGGTTATGTAGGTCTTGTTGTCTTGTTGAGGTTAGTTCAGAAACAGATTTATTTCCCGCAAAATTTATATTTCTTTTGTCTGCATTGTAAAACGTTCAAGTGAAATATTGTGCATACTATACGTGGGTGGTGAATTGACAACATAACACAATTTCTATTCGTATTTTGTTCACTTTACCTCTTTATGGGGTGTAATTTTATTTGTCATCAGTACATGAAATAGACTATTCATATATGCTATAACATGGTCCATAAAACAAAAAAAATTAATCTTCAAAAAAAGGATATCGAGTCATATTTTAGCAAAAATTGAAATTGATTCATTCTAGGATTAGCATACTACATATTATATTTTGTTAACCCAAGGACTGTTAGTACTACTGTTTCCCAGTGTCATCGTATTTTCCAGTGCTTTGTAAGTTTTTTTATGTATTTCACTATAAATTTGTTTTTAGCATTACGTAGTTGAAAACTTATTTTCCTTAGAAGGATATGATTACAAGATATTTATATTGAACAAAATTTATTAAAATTGATAGCCTACATTATGCATTATAAAAATTTAATTTACAAATAAATTAAATTTTTAAATATAGTTTGTAGGTAATTTATGTATGTAAAGTTGTATTATTAGAAGCAAATTGAGATAATACAAGTTGCAAACAATTTTGTTCAATAAAAACAAATAGGCTTAGTTGTGTTTTTCCATATTTACACAATATGAGGAAAAAATAACTATGTTGCCTAGCAACGAAAATGTTAATTTTGGCATACCTTAGACCGTTATAATGTATATAAAATCTTTTGAGGAAATAATCCCAAAATGCCTGGAATTGTATTAATAAGTAGTAAGACAATAATAAAGTACTAATACAAATCACAAACAATCACAATAACTAAACCTGTAAACACACTATTGGCAATGGCAATCTGAGTTTCAGACGACGTGAATGAAGGAAAGAATAAACAGCTGTTGTGAACGAATGTAGTAAAGCCGTACAGCCATTACAAAGACAAGAAAACAATCATTGGTTCACCTTCTACAGGCTGACATATGTATCAAATGATTATGACATTTATTACAACAGTAGAACAGCCTTAATCCAGCAAGTGTGCATAGCCTCAAAATGAGGCAATGACACTAGTAATGATCGCATCGCCTCAAATTGAGCGACATTCCTTGGGTTAATTGATTTTAGTGAAATTGGCCATTATCAGATTGAAATAGCCCATTAGTCCTGTGTATAATCAAAATGTGCCCTATTTCAAACATTCAGGGAAAAATGTGAGGTAATTTGAGATAATTTTCGTCAGTGGGATAATCATAATGAAACAGAAATAAGCAGTACTAGTCCTAGTTATGTACTCTCAAATTATAAACTTTTTCATTTAAAGGTTATCACTGTGAGCTAAATTTAATACAGAAGAGGTTAACAGCTGGCTTAGCTGGGAGAGTATACTAGTGACAATTCAGCTACTACAGTCGCAGTTCGTTGACCACCACCCAGATTTTACAATATAAGGATTGCTGTTGACACAAACATCATCTCCGAAACTATTGAGCGCTCATTTAGTTAATGATCCTATTCAGTTCATTTAAGGGGGAGGTTTAGCTGGCCTTCTAATCAGAAAAGCAGGTGTTGAATGGTTACAAAACCTGGATTTAGTTTTGTAACGGGAGATCAATAGTAAACACCAAGTCAGAAGTACTATGTACTTTAGATTTTATTGATCGGTATGGTTGGTAATTATTCAAAATATCACATTAGGTATGCATTTTCAAGTTAAAAAAAAAAAAACTTGTAATGGTCTAATTTTGAATGTACCGTTTCTTGCTAAAATTATGTTGAAAAATGCTGGGAAAACTATGAAAATGAAAAAAAAAAAAAAAATCAGATGAATTTATTTGTTCTAAAATCCATCATTGGTGGTGTAAATGTATTATTGTGGGTACTCAAATTAAGGGGAATTGCGTCCTAATCAAAAATATGGCAAGGGTTTTACAATTGGAATACTATTAAGCGTGTTAGAGCTGGAAATGTGCTGATTTTAGTAAGATTGTTAGTTGTGGTAAGGTTATGTTAGGTTTAATTAGGTTATGTTATCATTTAATAAATTAAGCCTAACCTAACAAAGGTGTAGGTTAGATATATACACCGGGTTGTGGTCCTGTCATTGAGCCCACTGTGCCTAGACTCTGTGGCCCTTTGCACCCCGAGCCTAGCAACAGTGTCACAAGAAACCAGTTCTCACTATGAAGAAAAAGGTCTTCCCCAGTGTATCCCTTCTGATATTCTCTGGTTCCCGGGAAAGCGATACCCAGAGAATTATACCTAAGAGATGCAAGAGCTCTATGACACAAGATATGGGCGGATCTCTCCTCATCCTATTCACAGATCCTGCATGTGGAGTCTTCTGCAATGCCCATACTCCTCACGTGTCTATGAAGGAGATTGTGACTGGTCAGCAGCCCTGTAACAGCCCTTACCTTGGTCCGGTCACAGCTCAGCAAAGCTTCCTGGTCTCAGTCTTCCATCTACTGGCTTGTTCCTGAAAGGTCTACCGATCAAGTCTTCTCTTTACTGTTTGGAAAAGAATACCAAGGGTTGGCTCCGGTCCGAGAAGGGAGCTCTTGATCCCCTTCCTAGCCATAGCATAAGTCGTCTCATTCCCATCAATACTAAGCATGTCCAGGGACCCATATGAGTTTACGCTGACAAAGGGTCTCTAAGGTCTCTTGGCACTCCCATACCAACTTACAGCTTGTACGTGACACCATGATCGTCTTTATTTCTGCTTGGCTACCAGAGGAGATGGGAACAACTCCTTCGAAATCACTTTTAAACACATTTCTTCCTGTGCGGCCTTCATGATTGCCATCACCTTCGCTTGAAAGACGGTTGCATGGGCTCTGAGAGGTACTGACAGAACTTTCTGTACACCCCTCCCGTACACCCCAGTACCTGCGCCTCCTATTAGTGAGCCATCCGTAAACCAGACGCTGCCTTTGACCTGAACTGGGTCAGCCTTCCCCATCCTCTCATCTTTGCTTGGAAGGAAAACCCTTAAAAAGTTAAAGATCGTCTTATTTTACCAGGCGAAGTTAAAGACAACCTGGGGACCGACAGCTTAAGGGTGACTTCCGAACCACCACCAGTGACTGGGCAGGTGGGCTGCTTGCAAGAACGGGACTGTCTGGTCACCCATCCAAAGGACAGCCACGCTTGATGTTGCTTGACTCCGTTATCTTGCGATAACATCAGAATACAACGGTCAAGGCCACTGTTGAAGCCCTAACCTGTTTGTCAAATCTGTACCTAGGTATCAATGAATCTGTTCCCATTGCAAGCAGTGGGTCCCGACCAATGTCCCTTGATAGTGTTTCACTATGGAGTCCCGGTTGGTCAGGCAGCCAACTTCCAGACGCCCTTATTCTAAGGCTGCTGTACGAGTCTCTCCCTTGACAAACAAGTCCATTGGCCGGAGTCCAGTGAGGACCTCCATCACCGCCAGTGGGATTGTTCTGATGGCACATGTAATTCCCAGGCACACCATTCTCTGGCACTGATCTAGTGTAAGCCTTGCACTGTTTTGTGCCATTGCCGTCCAACAGACTACTGTAGCATAACATAAGGAGGGCTGAAGCAGAAACATCATTGTTTAAGGCCCCATGTTATCTCTATAGCCCTCCGACACGCCCAAAATGCCATTCTAAATTTCCTAGCTAATAGATCTTAACTCAAATAAACAAACCTAACCAAACAGTACCCAACATAACCTATATAAACATAACTTGATTCAAACAGGCACTTTTCCAATGCTAACACTCTTAATAATTGTCCATTTTCAAAACCCTTTACATATTCTTGATCAGGACAAAATTCCGCACAATTTGGACACCCACAATGCTATATTTTAGTTAAGAAAAATGTTTCAATTTTTCTCATGGTAAAACTTAACTTTTCGCAGATAAAAAGTTTTTTCCCCCCCAAAAAATGTTATACTATTTTCAAAGTTAGCCCATTATATGAGTATTTGGAGACAAACAATTTTGAAAATTGCAAAATTTGCTGTATCAAATAATTACCATATATGGTTTTTAATTTTTCATTCCTCCTTTCAATTTGGTATCCTTTGAAAGCCATACAACATATATTTATTTACAGAGGCAAGTTTGATTTTCTTGTATTCATACTTTAATAGGTACCAGTAACAACAAACACAATGTTGATTCAAGATTCTTAATCGTCTTAAAATACATAAACGAGTATAAAGAAACTTTAATGATTTAAATTACCTTTTAATGGAAACTAGTAAACTAACATTCACTAAAGTGAAATAAAACCTTAAAATATAAAACATAAATCATTTACCTTATAGATAATATCACAATTGTATAAAATGTATAAAGGAGTAAAATATATACATACAACACAATTGAAGTGTGTGTACGGCTAAAACAATATATAATCAACAATTCAAGATAAAAAATTGTGTAAGACTACAGCCTAGCGACAGATTTAACATATAATTTGGGCCATATAATTCTAGCTTGGAACTAGTTTTAGCGTTCCAAACTTACTCTGAAAAGTCATCAGTTTTATAGAGACAGTCATTCATCAGTTTGCTACAGTGTTGATTTTTAAAATTTAGAATAAGATAGAGATTTAATACTAGTTGGCAATGGATTATACAGTTAGTTAGGTCAGGAAATCATGTTTTTTGGGCTACTATACTTAAACTGTTGAACTGTTAAACAATCTTTATATCTTGTATTGTTGGTGTGACAATCAGCATTGATGCTAAAGAGTTATAAATTTCTATGAACAAAACTGAGCAAATAGAATATAAAAGAGAGTAAAAGATTAGAACTGTTATAAATTTCCATGAACAAAACTGAGCAAATAGAATATAAAAGAGAGTAAAAGGTTAGAACTGTTGTTAATTTTGCAAATGTTTATTCTAAGTATTTGTGCAGTGTGATTAGGCAGTCCTGTCAGAATTATGTTTGTGTTATTGCAATAAGGTACCTATATTTGTGTATGTATAATGAATGGAAGTGGCTGCCTCTTGTATAATGTGAGCGGATGCTGTGCGGGTTTAATTTATTCTCTAGTATGCCTTTCTACTGTGTCTTTAATGTTGTCTATATTTGTATCTCCTATGATAACAACAGATTTACTGTGGGCTTCTATATTGTCAATTAAACAGAAGGTAGCAGAAATGGACATAGGTATTGAGGTAGGAACTAGGATAAATATATTAGTCTTTGCAGATGATGTGGTTTTATTCACAGAAAAATTAGATGATCTTAAGACTTTAACCGGATTATTTATGAGAGAAGCAGAAAAAGTAGGTTTAAAAACAAATGATTCTAAAACTAAGTACTTGCATTTTGCAAGATACCAGGATAATGCAGAAGAACCTATAGAAATTGAGGGACACACATTTGATAAAGTCAACAGTTTTAAATACCTAGGAATAACAATATCAAATCTAAATACTGATGAACCAGAAATCCAAAACCGAATCAATTCTGCAAATAAATGTTTTTACGCTTGCAATAGATTACATTCATCCAAATCCCTGTCCCACAAAACAAAAATTAGAGTATACAAAACAATAATTTGCCCAGTTCTTTTATACTAATCAGAAACTTGGAAAATAAATAAGAAAGACGAAAAGAAATTAATAGTATTTGAAAATAAAATATTAAGGAAAATCTATGGACTCATATTTGATCAAGGGGAATAAACAAACTAATCTTATTTATAAGACAACATTAAGTTTGGGTTGAATGAATTCAGCAGTGATCATTACTTCAGAGATCAACTCCAAACAGCAATTAGTAGTATGCCTGATAATGTAGATTTCTTTTTTGGCAAAGTATAACTAAACTAGGAATTAAAATAGTTATCATTTCCACCCATATCCTATCTGAAATTTATAGTATCATAACTAATATCTAATTATAATATTTTTTACTTTACCCTATTTCTTTCTTTACTTACTGTACATTAATTTTTTTAACTTGCTGGAAAATTGGAGAGAGTCAATAGGCTTTTAAAGGATAACTAATATTCTTATTCAAATCTTCTTCTAACATTCTTGATAATAATTGATCTCTAACATTCTTATTCTAACATATGAGACGCTGACACAACTTTGTGTTTTTTAAGACAAATATGAGTGATTACATGAGTATAGGATGAGTGTGCATGACATGTGTAGTCTAGTTACTAATTGAGTTGGACTATTCCTCAGAAAGGGCCATTTATTAATAGCTTAATATCCAGAGAAACTATGGGACCTACAGCTTATGTGGAATCAAAATCAATCAAAACCTTTATTAGCACATAATGTTGAACAATTATTTAGATGAAATAATCAACCTAGTGCATTGTCAAAAATTACTCTAAACATTTTTAGGAGGGGGGAGGGAGGGAGGGAGGGGGAGAGAGAAAGAGAAAGAGAGAGAGGGAGAGGGGGAGAGAGAGAGGGAGGGAGGGGGAGAGAGAAAGAGAGAGAGGGAGAGGGGGAGAGAGAGAGAGAGAGAGAGAGAGAGAGAGAGAGAGAGAGAGAGAGAGAGAGAGAGAGAGAGAGAGAGAATGGCATGCCTTCCACTATTGCTGGGTGGCTGTGGTGGGGGTTGTACACCCATAGAGCAACACTCGGGTATTGATGCAGTTTTTTTCAGTTTGTATATATATATACAGGGTGGAGCGCGGTAATTTGCTGATTTGGAAAAGAAATAAAAAAAAAATTATGATCATTAGAAAAATTTATTTGATATTTCAATTATACTGAACAGTAATGGAATTTTTAAATTACATTGTTTTAAATAGTGTATCTGGCAAATGTCGACCTTCGCTATCCACACACTGCTGCATACGTTTTCTGAAGTTTTCATGAACTCTAACAAGCATTTCCACTGGTATTCTGCCAATTTCAGCTTCAATATTGTTCCTTAGGTCTTCCAAGGTGTTGGGGCGGTTGATATACACCTTAGACTTCAGGTAACCCCAAAGGAAAAAATCACATGGGGCTAAATCTGGTGAGCGTGCTGGCCAGTTCACATCACCCCTCAAAGAGATAAGCCGTCCAGGAAACATTTGCCTCAAACAATTCATGGTAACTCTCGCTGTGTGTGCAGTGGCACCATCCTGTTGGAACTATGTATCCTGTAGTTCCATTGCCTCAAGAGCCGGCTGAAAATAATCCTGTATCATAGACAAGTACCGTTCGGAGTTCACAGTTATGGCACGACCGTTATCCTGAAAAAAGTAAGGACCAATGATGCCTACTCGTGATATGGTGCACCACACAGTGACGCGGTCCGAATGCAGAGGTCTCTCGTGAACTTCTCTGGGGTTTGTTTCACTCCAGTAACGCATATTTTGTTTGTTTACACACCCACTGAGGTGAAAATGTGCCTCATCAGAAAAAAACACATTTGCGTCACGGGGTACAGTTGCTAAAATGTCTTCACAAGAGGTCCGCCGAGTCAAATAGTCCCGTGCTGACAATTGTTGGACTACGCACATTTTATACGGGTGAAAATTCAGTTCATCATGAAGAATACGGTGGAGAGAACGTCTTGAAATGCCAAGAGCAAATGATTGCTTCCGAGCAGAGCGTTTTGGAGATTGCAGTACTGCTGCTCTAACTCTCTCGATGTTTTGTGGTGTTGTAATCCTTCTCTCAGGTCCCCTTCGTAGACATTACACATTCCCTGCTGTTCTGAATGCATTCACCCAATTTACAATTGATTGCCGTCCAGGAACACGTCCGTGTGGAGGAACAGCGAATCGTAAACGAAAAGCACGCTGCACTGCAATGATCGAGTGGACATTTGAAAAATACGCTTCTACACAAAATGACCTCTCCTCACGTGTCCACTGCATGATGGCAACTGAAAGTCGGATGAATACAAATCTCCCGTCAGACACTGTAAGCCATGCCCATTCTCCCCTCTCTTCGACCGACAGTGCCGTCACAGCATGCAGGGCAAAAAAGCAAATTACCGCGCTCCACCCTGTATATGAAGTTTGGTGATGGGGAAGTAGTTGAGGGGAAGTGGTGTCTATCTTATGTTCAGATTAGGTGGTCACAGGATTTTCTTATTCATTGGTGTGCTAATTCCATCCTTCTGATTTGGGAACTATTGACATGGGAAGGAAGGGATCTGATTACTTTAGTGGTGTAACACTGATCAAAATTTTGATTATGGAGAAGAGTATGGGCAGAGAAAGGTTGTTCAGGATTTTGGACTTTGCAATCATGTCTATGGCCATTCATTCGTTTTCGAAGGGTTTTACTGGTAAGGCCGATATATTGGGCAGGACAGTGCTGGCATTGGAGTTGATAAATTAGATTAGTGGAATCACAGGAGTGGTTTCCAGGTATCTTGTAGGTTAAGGAGGTAGTGGACCTGGTAAAAGATGTGGCTGGAAGATTAATAGGGCAGGTTTTGCAAGATTTCTTGTTACAAGGATTAGAACCGGGTGGTTGCTAGTCTTTAGGACAGGTCGGGATGTTGGGATCAGGTAACTTAGGATGGACCAGGATTTGGCAGAGGTTTTTGTTTTATCTGAAAGTCACAGTACGAGGTTTTTCAAGGAGCTCTTTGGTGTGGGGGGGAAGCTTTTAAGATGAATTGAATAGAAGCTATCTTTCAGGATTTGGTGACAAGGGGTAATCATTGGGAACTACTTTTGGTTTTGGGTTGGTTTTGGGACTGGGCTAAACGGACATGGTTTTTAATAAGGTAGGTAGGGTAACCTCTCTTTTGGAAAAGTTTAATTTTTTTGAAAGAAAGCTGATATGATGCTTCCAACTAAACTTTTTATCAAAATGAATACCCGAACGTGTGAGTCTCATTGGAATCAATATTAATATTTTCAAGATAATTTGATGGAAAATTTCTAGCTTTGGATAGTTCTAGTTTTATTCTTATTTAAAAACAACCCATTATCATTAAACCACTTATCCAATAATTTTATAATTGACTGAATAGTTGAACCAAGATTATGCAAGTTTTTTTCAGTTATCGTTTGCATAAAAAGTTAAATGTATTGGAATTTACTTTGGTAATAGATTAATACAAATCAAGAATAAAGCAGGCCCTAAAACTGATCCTTGTGGAACACCACATTTCACAATTTGCCATTTTGAATAATAATTTATGTTGTTATTTGAAATAACTGTTCTCTATTTTCTGTTTCTTAAAAATGACCTTATCAGATTATTAACTGTTCCACATACACCCAGCTCAATCAATCTTGTGGTGATAAGCCTGTGATTAATACAGTCAAATGCCTTGGACAAGTCACAGAACATACCTGCAGTGTTCCATGACCTATCCAAGGCCATAACAGCAAAATTTACAAATTCACGGAGAGCAGACTCAGTGTTTAACTTTTTCCTGAAATCCGAACCACATAGTATTGGTCTGATTTTCAGCTAATTGGCAAACCCTATTATTCAGTTCTTTCTTCTACTTAACATCCGGTCACTGATTACCACCAAATTGATCGGTAGCGTAGTTGGTTCAATCCCAGCTTCATGTGCTAAAGGTTCTCAGTTCGATCCCAATCAAAGTCAATACATTTTGAGAAGGATCAGCTGATAACCACCGGCTGTTCATTTGTCATTGGGATATTAATTAATGACACTTTATAAGGAGTAGTCGGCCTTAGTTTGTAACAATGACTACATTCGCTCATCTACACTCATCACACTCATTCGAAATCCATATTCGCCCATATCTTGACGATCAGCGTCTTATGAATAAATAAATAAAAAAAAAAAAAATAAATAAATAAAAAATATGGCACCCCAGACTTCCCTAGAAGTGTCCACACACTCTTAAATCAGTATAACATAAAATATTGTAAGATCCCACTAACTTAGAATGAACAAAAATTCAGTTTCTCAAAGTCTGCATTTTTGTTTATTAAGAAGAAAACATTGCCACAAATATATTTGGCCTGGTATGTTTTTTTTTTATGTTTTTGTTTAGTAGACTTATTATACCTAGCAAGTTTGCTCATTTCCTGTTGTCTTCACCTTTTAAACCTAATTTTATTTGCTTTATTTACTGCAGAGAAGATGAGTGATCATGAATTTGTGGGAGATACTACTGGATCTCCAGAAAGTTCAGAGATGGACACTGAACCTGTTCTGTATTTATCAGAACTGCAGAGCTCGTGTGACACTTACATGAGTCAGCGAAGGTAAATATCGTTTATGGGATTTTGGTTGATACTTCTTAATATAAGTTTTGTTAAATTAATTCTTAATATAAATAATTTATGTTAAATTATGAACATTTCAGATTCTGTTGTAAAATTTATAGCACTTCGACTATTTAGGAAAGAAGTCCAGATCATTTTGCAATTATTAATAGATCTAGATGTGTTACTTACTGCCATCGCAGAAATTATGTGCACCCGAGTTTGAAGGTTGTTTTTTAAGGAACTAAGAGGCATACTAAAAATCCATTCACACCATTGTTTTACTCGTTCAATTGTATGTTATGACATATGCATTTTAAAATTATATTACAAGTTATGTAATATAAAAGTATATAACTAGCTAATGTTTCATGTTTCCCCAGTTTAAGATCGTTATCAACATAAACATAACTAAATATTTTGCCTTGTTGATGATCTTAAATCATTTGCTTCCTAAGTTTACATTTTTTAATTATGATTTGTTTGCAACACTTATTGTCGTTGCAGAAATTATGTGCATCCGAGCTTGAAGGTTGTTTTCTAAGGAACTAAGAAGCATACGAAAAATCCAATCACCCATTGTTTTATTCGTTCAATTGTACGTTATGTCATATGCATTTTAAAACTATATTACGAGTTTTAATATTTGTTATTCTGGTTGGAACAACAAAAGTACAGGAATTTTAACTAGTTTTCAATGTACATCAAATTTACACTGTTACTACTCAAAAACTTGTCAATGTAATGCATTTATATTTAATTACCTGATTGATTGATGAGTTTTGAAAATAAAATAAAACTTAAAAAATAAAATTTATAAAATAATATTTATAAAATTTAGAATTTGCCTCGAAGCCATATAATATATTTATAAGTTTTTCTGTAACTTGATTAATATTGTAACTTTTCACGAACAGTCAACAGCCCATTGTACGTAAATGTTTAAATTGTTTTCCTGTCACTTAATATTTCTTTATATATATAAAAAGTACAACACTTAGCAATCTTGTTTTGGTGTTTTTAATGTTCAAGATCGATTTGTCTCGATATTTTTTATTTCTTTTTAATATAATGTTTTTTAAATTTTCATGTAATAAACAATATTTTTGCTGATCAACTTGTGTTTTTTTGTTCTGTGTCGTCCTCCTGAGTTCGGTGTCTTCGCACCCACCCTCGATGGGTCTAGCAATGTTTAGATAGTACGAGGGAGGGTTGCAAATTGTAGCAGAGCATGGTTTTGCTTGCCTCTGCTACGTAAAAAAAGGTTTAAGGTAAAAAAACTCAAAACTAGAAAAAAATTACAAAAAAAGGGGTAGCTTAAAATAATTAGTGTTTTTTTTTTTTTTTTTTTTTTTTAACAAACTCGCTATGTTTGTTAAAAAAAAAAATAATTTGGAAAAAAGGTCGGAAGTTACAGTAAGGCTTTCCTATGCCGAGTTTGTTGGTTTTGTTGTTAATAAAAAGAAAAAAAAAGAAAAAAATAGTTGCACTTGCTCAGGAGGGATTTCAGGGTTTTTTATTGTAGGTTTTTGTTTGTCAGTGTTTTGTGCTCTTGCGTGTTGTTGTATTCGTTGCGACAGGTGTCTTTTTCGTCTCACTCTTCGCCCTGGAGCCAGGCCTAGTATTTATCTTGATTGATTGAATTTTTGGTTTTTGTGTGCTTTTATGTTTCTGTGCCAAAATTAATTTCAATGTGGCTTATATAAATAAAGGGGACCTTGTCTTCGAAGTTAAGGTTCGTGGGGCTGTGCCAGTTGCCAGTATAGTGGAGTTATGGAGGCAGCTGAGGGAGTTATTGAGTTCTGATGCTGCTGTTGCCTGGAGGGAGGGGATGAGTGTTACTGAGAAGCTTGAAGCTTGTAGTCCTCTGTTGGAAGAGTGAGAAGGTGCTATAGAGGATTTTGTGGAGAATCCTTTCTCCAGGAGCGACAGGACTAAGTTTCTTGTTAGGGTAGGCCAACTATGTTGTAGGTTGTGTCTCATTAACCAGGCGGGGGAGCTTGAGGTGGCCGATAGGACTTGGTTGCAGGAGGGTTTGGTGGTGTTGGAGCGGGTCACTGAAGCTCTCTCCGACTTGTCCACACCTACAGTTGAGAGAGGCTGCCTCCATCCTTTCCAACTTTTGCTCCATCACTGGGACTGACAATAGTCCCCGAGCCAGTGGCTTCGCCATGCTTGTCTGGGGTCCCTGTTGCTTCGTCTGCTCAGCCTGTTCTGTCTATGGGAGTCCCTCTAGTCCCGGCGTTTGATTTCAGACCTGCTTCGATGCCTTCAGGACAAATTACTTCATATCACAAGTTGCCTAAACCATTAACGCTGCAGGGTCTTTCTTCTGGACCTGAGGCTTTGTTGACTTTCTTTGGTCGTCTTCAACTTAGGGATTTTCTGGGATTGAAGGAGACTTCCCTTCTTCATCTTATTGTACCCTTCTGTCAGGGCAGCCTTTCTGAGAGGCTTACGTCTGTATTGGCCCGACAGGGAGGTTTTGATGACTCACAGGGAGGCGCTCGATTTCTTTGTGCCTGCTAGGTTGAGGGAGCGCCTCACCTTTCAAAGATTTTACAGACCTCAGCGGCATGGTGAGGATCTGTCTTCTTATGTAGGAGCTGTCTGGGAGGCAAGTCGGGTGCTGCGGTTGTCCTTGTCTGAGGCCAAGACAGTTTCTGTCATGCTGGATAGCCTCACTCAAGATGAAAGGTCACGCCTGGTCATAGCTGCTCGTCGTATGACTTTCAGAGATCTGGATCAGCTCTGCATCACATCGCGGAGCGTTCAGTTCTCTGACAGGTTGCGGGAGGAGCAGGCTAGCGGTACTGTGGTGCGGGCTGTGCAGTTGCCGGCATCTAATCCGACTTGTAGGGCAGTGGGTCCCCTGGATTGTTTTGGTTGTGGGCAGCTGGGGCACATTCCCGCCTGTACAGTGGTCAGTCTGAGCCAAAAAAACGAGGGGCGAGGGTAGTTGCCTCCCAGGCTGCTTCCCTAACTCCATGTTTGCTGGCGACGGTTGGATGGAAACTTGAGGAAAAGGGGACTGACCCACTGTACTGGGGTCTAGCTGGCATGGCTGCACTGGGCATACAGGCTAAGTCCTCAGTGTGTCCGTTTCTTAACATCCTTGTGGGAGATACAGATTATCGAGCTCTTTTTGATTCTGGCTGGGCCGTTGTCTCATCGCTTCCACTTTGTATCAACACTTTTCCGATCTTGGTCTTGTCAGACACACTGAAGAGTCATCTCTGAATTGCTAGATTGCGGCTAGTTTTCCTCTGTCCATCCATCTGAAAGTTTCTTTTAAGTTCAAGATCTTAGGGCTTTCTGGTTGCCAAGGTTCTCAGTGTACCTATCATTCTAGGAGCAGATTTCTTTTCCAAGATTGGTTTGGTTCTGTATCTGCAGAATCAACACTGCTTTTTCCATTTTAATCATAGGGTGTTGTTGGAGTTCCTCTTGGAGACTGCTCTTTTGTGTCTTCTGCAGTCCAAGAGGTAGATTGTGAGGTGGAACAATCTAAGGTGGATCCAGCTGGTCATCTTCCCCTGCAGCAGGGAGAAGCCATCAGGGAGTTGTGTTCTCACTTTCTTTATGTGCTGTCTTCTAAACTGGGAGTTACTCGTCTTCTGGAGTATGAGATCCACTAGACCGACACTCTGCCAGTACGCTCCCACCCATAAAAACTTGCCAAGATGGAAGTTCTTCGGGGTATGATAAATGATCTGCTTGAGCAGGCAGTCATTGAACCCTCCTGCTCAGCATATGCCAGTCCAGCATTCCTGGTCCCTAAGCCTAATGGGAAGTCTATGCTTGTCATTGATTATGATGCCTGAGTTATGGCGTCTGAACGCTAAGGTGTCCATCGACTCAGTACCCCTTCCAGACTTGCATTCCGCGTTTCAATGGTTCAGTTAGGCCAAATTCTTCAGCATTTTTTATCTCAACCAGGCCTATCATCAGATTCCTTTTAGTAAAGAATTGAGGCATGTCACCAGCTTCTGTGTTCTCTGGATCCTTTACCAGTTCACTTGTGTTTCTATGGTCTTAGCTGTGGGAGCCCAGACTTTAATCAGGCTTTTGGATTCCATCTTCCATGATGTGAAGTTCAAATACATCTTCAACTATCTAGACGATCTTCTGTCTACAGCGAAACGTTCTAGGAACACTTAGAACATGTTGAAGAAGTTCTGAAGCGCCTTTGCAGTGCTGGCCTTACCATCAACACTGACAAAGACACTTTTGCTAATCCTAAAATCTCTTTCTTGGGTCATTTGGTTTCATTTCAATGCGTCTGCATCGATCTTGCAAGGACTCAGGGTATCTGGGACTTTCCTCCTCTTCGGGATGCCAAAGATGTCGCCCGTTTTGTGGGAACGGTAAACTTCTACCGTCGTTTCATCCCCAAAGTGGCCAAGTGGGCCGCCCCTTTGAATGAGTTGAGGAAAAAGGGTGTACAGTTTTTTTGGGAGCAATCTCAGCAGAGATCGTTTGATGCTTTGAAGGAGGGCATTATGCAGTCTCCAGTTCTGCGGATGCCGGATTTTTCAGTGAAGTACATCTTGCAGACTGATACCTCCTCCTCTGCTATTGCTGCTGTTTTGTCCCAAGAGTTTGATGGTGTTCGGCAGTCTATTGCTTTTACCTCTCTTACCTTGACTCCCCAAGAAAAGAAAGCCTCTTCCATCTATGAGCTAGAGTGTTGGCATTGACAAGTTCGCAGGTTCCTAGAACATGCAGAGTTTCTGTTAGAGACTGACAACCAAGCGCTCTCTTGGCTACTTCTCATCCCTGACAGCTCGGAAAAATTGGTCGCTGGGTAGTTAAAATCTCTGCCTTTAAGTTCCAAGTCCAATCCGTGCGTGGCACGCAGAATCTTTTAACCGATGCTCTGTCCTGCATGTATCATGAACCCAGCGACCCTTCTTCTGAAGTAACCAGCTTTACTTTCCTTTGGATTTTGACAGTTTGCTTCACCATCAACAGCAAGATCCTGAGATGTCTGTTTTCTTGTGTGAGCTTCAAGAGGGAGGAGCCCACCCTCCCTATTTTCTGTTCAAAGGGGTACTCTGCTGTCGGCCTCGCCGTGGTGGAGGTTGTGCTGCCGAACTTCCTGGTCCCAGTGGTCTTCAACTACTTCCACAACTCTCCTGTGGGCGGTCATTTAGGGATTCACAAGACCCATCGCTAAGATTTGTTAGGGTTCATCTGGAAAGGCATGAACTGGGACATTGCTGAGAGGGTATGGGCTTGTCACCTTTGCTCTCTTAGGAAATCCAGTCAGAATGCAAAGTTGGGGTTGTTATCATCTGAAGTGGCATAACGTCCCTTTGAGAAGGTTTTTATTGACTATGTGGGCCCTTTCCCACGTAGCAAGTCAGGTAACACTCACCTACTTGTTTGTGTTGATGCCTTCTCAAAGTTCTGTTGGCTTTTCCACCTTCATAGTCTTACAACTCAGCTCACCATCTGTGCACTCAAGTTCTAGCTTTTTCAGCACTTTGGTGTACCCACCACTATCGTCTCTGACAATGGGTCTCATTTCACCTCCAAGGAGTTCCGGCAGTTTGGTTTTGGGCACGGCATTCATCATGTGACTACTTATTACTATCCACAGCCTTCTTATGCAGAGCGGTTCAACCGCAATCTCAGATCTGCTCATTGTTTTCCACTCTACCAAGCAGAAGACCTGGGATAAAAGCCTTTCTTGGCTCCAACTGGCTTTCAACTCGGCTAAACATGAGAGTACCAGTGCTGTATCCTTTGAGCTTCTCTGACATGAGTCCAGTGGACATGGGTTCGCTCCGAACATCCCTTTGTCCAACTTGCGGAGTCTTAATGATAGTCTGCCAGCGCCTGGTACCTCTGATGTCCTGGGGCTGCCAGATGCAACCTTGTTCGTTGTAGGGAGCGTGTGAGGAGGAAGAGGTACAACCATGGTCGTAGGCCCAATCCTTTCCAGGTGAGGAATTTGGTCTATTGTTAAGCCCATCCGGTCAGTACCGCCTTGGAGAAAAGGGCTGCTAAGTTGTAATTCAGGTGGTTTGGTCCCCACCACATCCAGAGCTTTCTTTCACCTGTTACTGCCTTACTAGTAGATCCCCAATCTGACAAGGTTTTCTGGAAGGCTCATGTTTCTCACTTCAAGCCTTACCAGGGTTTGGTTCCACCTGCTTGGAATGCCAACACAGGGGGTGTCGGGGAGCAAAGAGACTGATCACCTCTTTGTTTCCCTTAACAGTATCTGGTTTCCCACCTTTCTCTCTTTTCTTAGCTTGGCTAAGCTACTCTCCAAGGGGTTCTCTCTTTTTCATCTTTTTGGAGGGGGAGGTTGTGCCGTTGCACTTTACGATCGTCTCCCTCGGACATCTCAGACTTCCTCTGTGTGTAATTACTTTCTGTGTCTGTGTTCATTTTCTGTGTTCCGTAATTTCGTTTTCTGTGTTCCTTGGTGTCGATGGCAAGCTCACCATTCTAGCTTTGCTGCCGACACAAAATGTATTGCGGCTTGAAACTTTAGCCCTGTAATCGGAGACCCATGGACCTGTATGGCTTCTGACTGCAGTTTACTGGAGGCACAGCGTGGTACCTACGGGCTGGGCCAAGCCTCCTATTTTGCGACCCAGAGGGGCAGTCACCTACTCCCACTTTCCACGCTGTCCATCCATCGGCCTCCAGGATAAAGACACCGATATGCAGGTGATCCACACCCAATTATTTATTCCGGCCCTTCTGGCCTGCAGAATTGAACATTTTTGAAGTATGTGCCATCATTAAACATTTAAGTGAAGAACGTTCAATCAGTTTTTTAAATCTATTTTTTTGCAGTGAACATTACTGTATGGAAGGGAGAATTAATATTTAGATTTTATTTTTATTTTTTAGTTTATATTTTTTTATGGGAGATTTTTGGTAATTTTCTTTTGAAGAACGGGGTTCTCGGGTAATTCTTCACTTTATTTAGATGTTATTAGATGTGTTATTATTTATTTAGATGTTTATGCCATGTGTTGTTTTTGTTGTGTATTTATTATTGTTAAATTATTCAGAGATATATTTATGATTCTATAAAAAAAGTTATTATGCCTAATCTATTTTTTTTTTTTATAGCTAACGTTTTATTGATACTTTGTACGATTGATATTTGTCGATCTTGTTTTCTTTGTTTATTTATTTTATTTGCCTCGAGGTTATATAATATATTTATAAGTTTTTCTGTAACTTTAGATAAATATTGTAACTGTTCACAAACAGTTAACAGCCGGTTGTACGTAAATGTTTAAATTTTTTTCCCTGTAACTTAAATTTTATTTTAATACATTTGAATTTAATGTTTTTTTGTAATTTTCATTTAATAAATAATATTTTTGCTATTCAACTTGTTTTTTTTTTTGTTCTGTGTCATCGTCCTGAGTCTGGTGCCTTTGCACGCACACTCGATGGGTCCAGCAATGTTTTGATACTACGAGGGTGGGTTGCAACAGATCTTAGTTATTAATAAACTTTTAGACTATAAAAGTGAAATTTCAAGACAATTTTTTTTAATTTGTAAACTGTCTTAAATTCACAATTGCTAGAATGATTTTTAAAGTCTGAACAGTTTAGTAAGAATTCGGAATATTAATCTTCGAGAAGCAACATATGAGTTAATTTTTTATTTTCAACTAACATCAAGTGTTGCATTAACTTAATCTGTTTATTTCTTCTTTGTAGGCTTTGCTGAAGAACTTTTATTTTTCATCTAAGCATTACTTTTGTAGGTGACCATACATAAGGCTGAAAAAAAGAACAGTTTAAAGTATTTATATGTTAAGGAAATGAAAGAAGATACCACTAAAAATGAGAATCTAATTTAAAGCTTTTCATGTTCTTTTTAGTGATATTGAAGGGAACAATGAAGATGAACAAGGGCAGTGCAATGAAATTGGTGAAAATGTTGAAGGTAAGCAAGCTTCAACCATCTTAAATAAGTTGTAATGTTGAAAAACCCTTATTAAATGATGATAATAATAAGGGTGATTTTATACATTGTTGGGATGATTGATACAGGCCATGCTAATATATTTATTGTATTTCACTATATTATAGGTTACATTACTAGTTAGAGCTGGGTCAATTTTAATACTGTAGCGAATTCTGATTTTTGAAGATTGATCCATTTGTATTAATAATATATATACAAGAAGTGACCGCCTGTAATACGCTACATGGAAGAAAAACCTAAAGAAAGGGTTTAAATAATAAACCTGCCAACGGAGTTATTAGTTTTAAGAATTTGTATTAACCCTTTTAGTGCCGTGACCTTGAACCTATGGTGAAAAGTGCCAAGCAATTCTGAGCAAAAATGTAAGGGTTTACAACAAAAATCATATTAAATTTATTTTTGGTCATAAACCTTTGATATAAGTTTTATTTTGTTTTATGATTATTATTGTACCTTTGATTGTAAATTATTTTAAAATATTGTCTTCCAAGTATTTATAAACTAAAAAAACATGTAAAAAAGATAAAAATAAAAATAAAAAATTTGACTGAGTCCATAAAAGTATATTTCAGTATTTTTTTTAATTTTTTCCAGTAATACTGTCTTATAGTGCATCTAAAACTGAACAAAACCAGTATAACAAATATTACTTTCATGCAAACAATTCCCAATATTTTGCAAAATAAAAATATTTTATAATACGATAATTTACGGCGAAAACATATAAGTTATGGAAAAAATTTATTCTCTGTATTCTTATAAAAAAAAACCAAAGTTATAAGAAGTAAATTACTATATTAGGAGCTTATTCTATACCTAAAATATGTTGTAACCATAGTAATCATAAAGAATAATATAGAAAATAAATCATTTCATACCTTATTGATTGTTCAATTCATAGTGAAAAATCAGGTCTCCTTACTGAAGCATTGAATTTATAATTGTTTTTTTACACTAATCATCACAGTTTACTTTATTTCTATCCATTTTACAATAAAAATGATTAAAAATTTTATTTGAAAACACACGCAAACACCGCTCGGCACAATGTAAACAAACAACGAAACAACTAGCGCAACTTTGTAAACAAATGAAACATCGATATATCGAAGAGTACATCGAAACATCGATCGAAACAAGTACTTCGACGCCTTTAGAAGCTGTCTGCATCGTTACTAGCCAGTTAATACAGTAAGATAGTACTATAATAAATTAAATACGGATCGACACGCCCCGTGTCGACGGCATTTTTAGCACAGAAATGCATCGACACGGAGCGTGTCGTGCGGCACTAAAAGGGTTAATAAAGTAAGATCATCATTGTACATTTCTTTAACTAATAATTAAATTAGCTTACTGTTTTTTTTATTGCATCCTGTTTTAAAAATGTCTCATCCCTCTTGAGAGATTCAAACCGTAGATAAAAGATTATAAGTATCATGCACGCTTCGCATTAGGTCACACAGGCAAAGTGGCTGCTGAGTAGAATAATAAACAACAAGTAAACACAAAAATATGTGTATTTTTTTAAATTCCTGTGGTTAAAACTCAAGAAGATCTGTGGTAAGTAGCTTGATTACAATTTAGCTGAAAGCTTAGATGTGATTAATGTGTTTATGATAGATTTAGTTACCAGTAGTTAATAAAATAATCAAAGCAGCTGATTCGCCCATACACAATCTGACACATCCTCACTGTGATGCCTACCGTATGTTGTTCTAGTTAATAACAATTTCTAAATTATTAGAAGATGTATTATTTTTGATAGTTTTTTTATCTCATGAAGTTTGCCATGTTTATGTTCTTATTTAAATTTTGAGTATAATTGTATTATTTTTGCTTGTTTTTTATCTCATGAAGTTTGCCATGTTTATGTTCTTATTTAAATTTCGATTATAATCATAAGACGTTTAAAAAAGTAAAAAAAATTACCAAATGTAATATCTTTAATAAAGATTTCATAACAAGTATGCTGAACAAATAGCTCTGGTACTTTCTCTTATAATGAATTAAAGTTTTAATAAAGGTTATTTTCTTGAATTGCTAAAGTTTAGTATAGTCATACTAATAATCAAGAAAAAATCAATCAGAATTTACTATACAAGATCAATTAGTTTATTGCCAATGCATAATTTCAATAAATAATTTAATCAGTTTTCCAAAATCACCAAGTTATACATACATTTTTAAATCAAAATATTCAGGGTTTAAAAAACAGCAAACTATAAATTGGAAATAACCTTAGATGAACTTAAACCTAATATAATAATTATAACAGAACACAATATGTCTGATGCAGAATTCATCAGCTTTAAATTAAAAGACTACTCAATAACACGTTATTATGCTAGAACTACCACTACTGGGTCAGCATTGAAGGGGAAACAGTTGGCTTGTAAAGATGTAAAATCTCTATATAGCTTATCCTCTAAGCTATATATAGTGTCTGGCTAAGTTGAAATTTGATGGCAAGAAAATAGTACTGGCAGGAGTATAGGAAGTCACCATTATAGAATTCTGAATTCTTATATAGGCTTAACTCTAAAAATTTTACTAAAGAAAAAAAATGTTATTGTTTTTAACAATAACATTGACATTTTAACATTGACATTTTAGATTCTTTAAAATCTAGGGATTTAAAAAAATATCCTTAAAATTCATGGAATAAGATATCTGGTAAATTTTCCCACAAGGGTTAACTCCTACTTCGTCATCATGTATAGATTTACAAATATTAATTTTTTCCAATTTAAAACTTTAGGTTTTATTACTGCCCTTTCAGATTACATTACTGCCCTTTCAGATTACAATGGGCAGCTCTTAGAGGTTTTTCATATAAATAATTCAAGTCCACAAAAATCTAAAAATTTATTTGTTAACAGTAGAAATTTCTCAAAAGCAAACATGTATATATTTGTCAAACTATTAACCAAAGAAAGTTGGCTCCAGGTTTTCAATGCTAACATTGACTAAAAATGTGCAGTATTTTGTAATATCTTAAATTATTATTTCAATTCTTTCGTTGTAAATTAATAAAAAAACTATACTTAAAAATCATTAAATTACTAATGACCTAAAAAATGAAAAAAAGGATACTATTGAATTATGTAAAAGAGCTCGGACCTCTACAGATTTATAATTACATCAAGATGTTATTAGTAGGAATAGGCAGTTTAAATCAAAAACTTAAGAATGTAAAAAAAAAATTATGATAGCAAAATTGATAGGTCAATGAACATTGGTAGAATAACTTGGTATATAATTTATAATGAAACATCTAATGGAAAAGAAAACAGTAATGAAGCATTAACGTTAATAGAGGATGGGAAAGAAATCTCTGATCCACATCTTATAAGTAATACCTTTAATTCTAAATTTAATAATGTAGCATAATGTTTATCAAAATATTATGTCAATCTTGACATATGCAATAGTACACATTTTAACGTCAATCAAATCCTTATTCACTTTTCCGCTGCCACCTTGTAAGCGAAATAGAAATTCTGAACATTGTTAGGTTATTCAAAAATTAAATCATAAAGTTGATATGATGAAATCCCTGTTAAATTGATTAAATTTTCAATCAATCAACTTATTAATCCCCTATTACATCTAATATATTCTAATACATTCTCATATCTGCAACCTTCCCTCAAGAACTTAACATTTCCAAAGTCATACCAGTTCATAAAAAAGGAAGTAAAAAAGACCCAAATAATTATCGTCCCATATCTCTACTTCCTTAAATTTAAAAAAAATCTTTAAAAAACCCATGCATAATAGATTAGCTGAATATTTAGAAGAGAACAATTTTTTTGATAAAGAGCTAAATGGTTTTAGAACAGGAAAATCTACAGTAACAGATTTATTTACTTTTGTTGAATCATTAATAGAGGCCATTGATAGTGGCGAGAAACCAATTTGTATTTTCATGGACCTTTCTAAGGCCTTTGATACTATTTTCCATGACATGTTGTTCAAAAACTGGTATCACTGGGTGTTTGCGGTACGGCCTTGAACTGGTTAAAATCTTATCTCTTTATAGATTTCAGTATGTTGAAATTTCTTCCACAATAAACCAAAAATTAATCAAAATCAATTTAACAAAATAAAGTATTATTTAAGTTCTTCAAGGTTCTATCCTTGAACCCCTTTTGTTTATTTCTTATGTACAGGGATATCCATCATTATTAGAGAAAATTACTAGTACTAAAAGTAAAATTGTACTCTATGCTGATGATTCAAATTTAATAGTTTCAGGTAAAAATCAAAATGATATAGAATCTGCAAGCATAATACATCTTTCAAAAATTCAAGAATTTTTACAAAATAATTAATTTTATTTAAATATTGACAAAACTAATTTTATTTATTTTCAAACGAGACAGAATAAAAACATGTTTTCAACAAACATTAATGCAGGTGATACTAATATTAGTAATATAGTTAACACACATTTTTTGGGTCTAGAAATTGATCAACATTTAAGTTAGAACGATCTTATAAAAAAATACTTTAAAAAATACACTCAGGACTGTATACCCTTATACGTATGTAATTTTTATGGAATCTTCCTATTTTACAATCTATTTACTACACCCAAATTCATGCTCACCTAGATTATGGTTTGTTTGTATACGGGGGAACATGTAATTATAACTTGCACAAATTACTATTAATACAAAAACAAACAATAAGGATAATGTTATAACTTAAACATGATGATCACGTAAAAAAAACATTTGACCTCACTTGAAATCCTAACAGTTTATGACCAATACATATTTGACTGTATATTGTACATAAAGAACAACTCTAATGATTTAATTTGTAGATCAGGTATACATCCTATAACACAAGGAGGAAAAGTGAAATCAATGTATCTAAACACAATTTAGCTTTCTTTAACAAAAAACCCTCTAAAATGGGAAATAAATTCTTTATAGCTTTGCCTGTAGAAATTAAAGATGAACTAGAAATTAAGAAATTTAAGAAGAAACTGAAAAAATTGTTGGTGAAAATCCCCACAATACTTTATCACAATTTCTAACCTGTTGTGTTTGATATTTAGCTTATTTATTATCAAACACTTGTTTATTTTAACATAAGGGCCCATTATGTATTAAGTGTAATAAGACTGACACTGTTTAATGTATTAGTTTGTACACAACAAATAAAGAATGTTTGTCTATTGTCTATGTTCTCAAAGATTTTTGAAAAATGATTGAAAATAACACTTGTTCCATAATATGTAAATGAGCTAAATCATATATGTCCAAATCAGTATCGGTTTGTTAAAGAAAAGTCTACTGTAGACACTCTCATTAATGTTACAGACAAAATTTATACAAACTTTAATAATAGCAAAATTAGCTGTCTATTTATTAGGGTTGTGCCATGCAGCAAATTTTTTTGATCCGACGCAGTTAAAAGAATTTTGATTCGATACAACTCAATTTGATGTGCACATAAAGAATTTATGGTTTTTATTAAGTTTTAAAAGCGGTTGAGTAACAATAATACTTTTTGTATTTTGCTCTACTTTGCTAGTACAAAGAAAGATAATTTAAAACTTACATTTTTTTATCATATAAACGTCAGCTAGTTTTTGTTATATGTATGCAACAAAAATATAAAAATTAACTTTATATAAAAAACAAAGTAAGAAAGTCAATTAAAAATAATATAAGGAATGTAAGATGAAAGGATTCATAGAAAGCAGTAGGCTTAATACACAATAAATCATAATTATTTTGAAATACAATTTCAGGACTTAATAAATTTGTTTAGCATTAAGCATGCTTATTTAATTAAGTAACTAAGGACAAATATAGGACAAACTAGTTAAAAAGAAATTTGATAGCTCTGTATTAAATTCATTAAATTTAATTGCCAATAGTTGTACTTCACTGTTGTTGTGGGAGAGTAACTGGTCAAAATTATCAACATTTTATTTTTTACTGTTAAAATGAGAATGTATGTCACAGTTAAAGAGAAGAATGTATAAAATAATGGAAAACAACTCAATTATTTTTATTCACTATCATAGTTTAAAAATGATTACAGTCATATAATAACTGATTTATTTTTCACTTACAATGAGTTGACTGAAATAAATATTGATGCAAAGTCAGATAAAAATTGATAAATAAAGGTACTATATCGCAGAATTGGATTAGTAGAAGCATAATTTTGATTCAAGTATAACAATCCATTATTGTTTAGCCAATATATTAAAATTAATAAAACAATATCAACAAATTCAATAAAATGTAATTTATTGAATACATTAATTGAGAGTTTTAATATTGATTCTAATTTAAGATATTTTCCAATATAAAGGTTGAAGAACATATACGTTAATAGAGTTGTTTTTAATAATTAACGTTCAATTATACTTTTTTTATGTTCTTGAGTAGAGTATTTTAGAACACACTGCCAACAGACTTACTGAATTGAAATCGACGAATGTGAATTATCGTTAAAAATGCAACAAGTTTGAATTAATAAAAGGAAAGAAGATAATACTGTGTATTGATTAGGAAATGTTTTGTTAGAAGGATGGCTAGGCCAGGTACTCTATCAAACAGGAAGTGTTACTAGACAAGAAACAAAAACAAATGTTGAACCAGTTCTGTCACATTCCTAGAGCATTGAATCATCATGGTTATGATTTTTACAACCAAATTGTCGCGGTGACAGACTCACGAGGAATTTCAGCTGCTTTCACGTCTTTAGCATTATGAAAACTTACACAGCGCATAATTCACAGTCAGCGGCATTTTTCATCGGAAGAGGAATTTTATACAATTATAATCAACCTTAAATACAGTCGAATGGATCTGTAACGGTGGCCGTGGCTTGCCAACGGATAGTAGTACCCAGCGTGCATGTGTTGAACGCCGACCGCAGCGCTATAACGGAGGGATTCCAAAACAGTACTTACTTTCAAACACACCTCGTATTTACCAGTATTAAAGGAATAAAGAAATCAGCTGATTTCGCCCATGTGACGTCACAGTCTACTGCGCAGCCTAGCCATGATATCTTCCGTCTGTTCTAGTTACCATGGGGAAAATCATATAAATGTTTTCCATGATAAAATAAAGATAAGTATTTGAAAATTGTAATACTTGGAAAATTTTTGTGATGTCATATTATTGAGATCCTTTTACGACGCTTTGATTATTATTATACTCGTAATTTTGAATTTATTTGTAGGACATTCAAAATTATTATTTATAAAATAGGAAACATTTAATCTATGTTTTTAAAGGGCCAGCTGTACATTGTTTATATTCTCAGCCTTTATCAGTTACAACTGTACCCTCCAGTGCTTGTTTTTTTATCAATCAACTAGCATAATAACCGTCCTTCGTATGGGGTTTATGTTTATTTATATTGTGCTTATTACATTCAGTAGTAAAAAACATATCTGTATAATGCAAAAGTGTGTTGTGGTCACAGTACCCCTAGGAAAGAAGACGGTAGGTATCACGTGTATATCCTATGACGTCACATGGGCGAAATGGCAATAACAAACACAAAAGTACTGTTCTAATTCCCTTAGTTTACAATTCCAGCTGATATGTGGTAAATAGCTAGCCTACTATTTAGCTGAATGCTTCCACATGATTGGTAGATTTAATTACCAGTATTTAATAGAATAAACAAATCAGCTGCTTTCGTCCATGTGACGTCACAGTCTACAGTGCAGCTTGTCGTGATAACTACCGTCTTTTCTATTTTAGTTACTGTTGCTTCTATGTAATTGGTAGATTTAGTTACCAGTATTTAATAGAATAATCAAATCAGCTGATCTCACTCATGTGACGTCACATTCTACTGCGCAGCCTCCTCATGATACCTACCGTCTTTTCTAGTTACCGTGCTTCAGAACTACTTAAGTTGTTTGTTTATTATAACAGCTGAGTAATTGAAACTATCATAAACAATTGTCAAATTGGTATTGCCATAGGGGTTACATTGATACTTCTTAGAACGCCTGGGTTGGTACCCTGATGGAATTTCAAAATAAAGATAGGCCTATGTGTTAACCACAGACCCTAAGAAAGTCCATGCAAAATTTCAGCTGAATGGATCCAGTAGTTTATGCGTGATTGAGTAACACACACACAAACACCTTTTCAGTTTTATATAATAGTATAGATAGTGCTTTTAGACTCATCAGTTAATCCATTTTTAAATTTCCACTGTTGTTTTGGATCATTATTAAAATTTTTTATTTTATTAGAAAAATACTGATTTTTCATATGGTTAATTTAGTTTCTCACATTGATACAAATCTTATTATAATAATTTTAAATATAACATACTCACTTTTATAAATTGTAAACAACTTGTTTTTTTCAATTTTTAATTAAATCGATAGTTATCCATATTTTGAATTTATTTAAAGAAAGATTTACTACTGGTGTTTGTTTGCAGCTTTCAAAAACACTACTGCACTTAATATTGAATGAAATGTATTAAATGAGTAGTTTACGTCATCTGAGTTGTAGCATATACCAAAACTTAACATTTTCAGTTGATTTATTACTAATTACTATTTTAAAGTTTTGTTCTCTTTTATAATTCTATACTACTATTTTTTTTTTCTTTCAAAACGTAATCCTAAAATACAATAATCTGTTAACCCTATGTCAAAGATAGCGCTCCGATAGGCTTTAATATTTATGTTCTTAATAAATAAATGGTCAATACATGTTTTTGTAGTTTTTGTAATTCTAGTTGGTGAATTAATGAAAAATGTCTGTAAAGAATTCCATTGGAGAAGCGCAAGTGGTGGGGGTGTTACTCAGACATATGTGCATGAAGCACTTTTCACAAGGTTCTTGCAACTGCCCTGTTCCCTGTCGCATCAGCTAACTTGTTAGGCTGAATCAGTCTTTACTCATACAAGACACAGCGGAGTGGTATTAATATAAAATAGGGTGTTACTAATACCCTCTACAATAATCATCTTGAATTTTTACTTTTTATCATACTGCTCTTTGTGTAAATCCTATTTCTTCGACTGTCAATTAAACATGATTGTTACGAAATTTGTCAAATTGATATTTTGTGACATTTCCATCATAAGTTAATATTCTATTAAGTTAATAAATGTTGATTTTTTTGCAATAGTTGCAGAGACAGACAAGACGGGGGTTAATAGCTACTTACCTTAGTTTACAATTCCAGCTGATATGTGGTAAATAGCTAGCCTACTATTTAGCTGAATGCTTCCACATGATTGGTAGATTTAATTACCAGTATTTAATAGAATAAACAAATCAGCTGCTTTCGTCCATGTGACGTCACAGTCTACAGTGCAGCTTGTCGTGATAACTACCGTCTTTTCTATTTTAGTTACTGTTGCTTCTATGTAATTGGTAGATTTAGTTACCAGTATTTAATAGAATAATCAAATCAGCTGATCTCACTCATGTGACGTCACATTCTACTGCGCAGCCTCCTCATGATACCTACCGTCTTTTCTAGTTACCGTGCTTCAGAACTACTTAAGTTGTTTGTTTATTATAACAGCTGAGTAATTGAAACTATCATAAACAATTGTCAAATTGGTATTGCCATAGGGGTTACATTGATACTTCTTAGAACGCCTGGGTTGGTACCCTGATGGAATTTCAAAATAAAGATAGGCCTATGTGTTAACCACAGACCCTAAGAGTCCATGCAAAATTTCAGCTGAATGGATCCAGTAGTTTATGCGTGATTGAGTAACACACACACAAACACCTTTTCAGTTTTATATAATAGTATAGATAGTGCTTTTAGACTCATCAGTTAATCCATTTTTAAATTTCCACTGTTGTTTTGGATCATTATTAAAATTTTTTATTTTATTAGAAAAATACTGATTTTTCATATGGTTAATTTAGTTTCTCAAATTGATACAAATCTTATTATAATAATTTTAAATATAACATACTCACTTTTATAAATTGTAAACAACTTGTTTTTTCAATTTTTAATTAAATCGATAGTTATCCATATTTTGAATTTATTTAAAGAAAGATTTACTACTGGTGTTTGTTTGCAGCTTTCAAAAACACTACGGTACTTAATATTGAATGAAATGTATTAAATGAGTAGTTTACGTCATCTGAGTTGTAGCATATACCAAAACTTAACATTTTCAGTTGATTTATTACTAATTACTATTTTAAAGTTTTGTTCTCTTTTATAATTCTATACTACTATTTTTTTTTTCTTTCAAAACGTAATCCTAAAATACAATAATCTGTTAACCCTATGTCAAAGATAGCGCTCCGATAGGCTTTAATATTTATGTTCTTAATAAATAAATGGTCAATACATGTTTTTGTAGTTTTTGTAATTCTAGTTGGTGAATTAATGAAAAATGTCTGTAAAGAATTCCATTGGAGAAGCGCAAGTGGTGGGGGTGTTACTCAGACATATGTGCATGAAGCACTTTTCACAAGGTTCTTGCAACTGCCCTGTTCCCTGTCGCATCAGCTAACTTGTTAGGCTGAATCAGTCTTTACTCATACAAGACACAGCGGAGTGGTATTAATATAAAATAGGGTGTTACTAATACCCTCTACAATAATCATCTTGAATTTTTACTTTTTATCATACTGCTCTTTGTGTAAATCCTATTTCTTCGACTGTCAATTAAACATGATTGTTACGAAATTTGTCAAATTGATATTTTGTGACATTTCCATCATAAGTTAATATTCTATTAAGTTAATAAATGTTGATTTTTTTGCAATAGTTGCAGAGACAGACAAGACGGGGGTTAATAGCTCTCTGGAAGTAGAAACCAATTTTTCTCCAAATAATGTATCAGTCTGGTAAGTCTATTTATTTTATTTTTCATTCTTGATCTATTTTGCATAGGTTTTGAAAAATAAATGTAAATGTAAATCTCATTTTACATGTTCAATGCGTATGAGGTTCCAAGGTCTTGTACTGCATTCTTTAATTAGCATTATATGGAATTCTTTCCTAAAACTTGAATTTGGTCAATTCACACAATTAACATAGAGAAATAAAATAAATAGTTACAGAAAGCTCGTCTATTGCTCAATAGTTAAGTAACCATAGCAACATGGGAGATCTATGTGGAACCTCTTTAATTCGGCACCTTTGGAACCAAGTGCTAGTTGGATTATTGAGGTTTCTGGACTATGTAAGTTTTGTGATATATAAAGAGTAATTAATAAATCAATTAAATTTTAGTAACAAAAACAAAATTTGTATTATTAGAAAATGAAGTTATTGTATTGGAGTTGTTGAAGTTATTACATTATTGTACATGAAGTCACATACTTTATTGAAAAAGTATAAAATTAAACGAAGAAATTTTTTCCGTTAATTCACTACCATAATCATAACTTAGGTTAATCTAACATAAATAACCAAGCCAAACCTAACATAACTCAACCTAATATAACCCAAACAAACTTAACATAACCTAACCAAAGTCCAAATGAAGTTATAAGTACTCTACACATCTGGAGAAGTAACTGTCAGTCAGCTGATAGATCAATTTATAAATTACTATACATTGGAATTATAACATTTTAAAATTCAGTATTACTAAGGCCTTCCAAATTTAATTAAAACATTGATTCCTTATGTTGTGCTTATACAGGGTGATCAACTCAAGGTGGCCACAATTAGGATCTCAAAAAGTACTAATTTTACAGCAAACTTCAAATGGGGATCTTTACCTAATTTTTTATGTTCATTACAATCATGTAGTTCAAATTTTAAAATTCAGTAGCCATTTTCCAATATGGCGATCAATTTTGAAGTTTCTTATGGGAAGTCTTTTGTTATGATGGATTTAGGTGTTACTAGTGATTCTAAGAATTTTTGACTCTTGGTATTATTTTGATATACTCAACTGTTTCACCGCTAAGAGCGCTGAATGTTTCAGAAATCCTTATTTCAACACTTTGTTATTAAAGAGGCGTGTTCTGTCATTTACAAATAATAAAGCTTAACTAATAATGCATTATTTTTATTCAATAGTTAAAAAGCTCTTGCAGTTTCACAAATACAGGGTGTTTCAGAACTCTACCAACCTTTTGAGGTATTGATTTTGGGCTAAGAGCGAATCTAAATATAAAATTTAAATCATCCAAAAGTCCTCAGTTACTCACAAAGCCGCCATTTTGTTTTTAAAAAAATATTTTTTCTCAAAAACTGTAATACGTAAAAGTTTGAAATTTGGTATAAATAGTAAGGCCAACTTACGAAAAGAATTTCAAGGGTAGAAATTCAAAATGGTGGCCATGCAAAATTTTCAAATAAGAACAACTTTAAAAATAATAGTCATAACACTTTTAATAAAATACATTTTTTAAGACAATTTAAAGGCAAAATAAGGCAATTAAAGGCTAATCTAACGATATTCTATTTATTTAGATAAAAAAAAAATAAACGAGGTATGACATTTTTTGTGGTGCGTGGCAGATGGTTCAGGTCAATACAGATGTACACAGCCAATAAAACAACGTGACAATCACCTAACCCCTAATATTTTGTTTTTTATAAATTAATACAAATTTGTTTTCTCATTAAAAATAATAATATTAGTTAAAACAACCTTATTTGTTTTCCCTGAAACTCTTCTTATATTTTCATTATATTCAGCAATGAAAATACAAAATTAATTGTTTAAAACCTGATTTGTATTAACAAAATAGTAATCAGTTAATAAATATTGAGTAAGTTAAAACTAATGTAATTAACTTATAAAATCATTTTTAGGGGTTAGGTGATTGTCACATTGTTGTATTGTCTGCATACATTGACCTGCTCCATCTGCAGCGCACCACAAAAAGTGCCATACCTCGTTCATTTTTATTCGATCTAAATAGTAGGGTATCGTTAGATTTGCCTTTATATTGTCTAAAAAAAGTTATTTTAGTAAAAGTGCTATACGACTACAATTTTAAAAGTTGTTCTTATTTGAAAATTTTTTATGGCTGCTATTTTGAATTCCTGCTTTAGACAATTTTGAAATTTTGTTCGTATGTTGGTATTACAATTATTAAGGTGTATGCCAAATTTCAAAATTTTACGTTTTACAGTTTTTGAAAAGAAACTATTTTAGTCCTGTGTATAATAGATACACTGAAGAGCCTACGGTTGAGATGGCAGTGGTTGATCCCTCTGTTGCAGGCGTGGGTTGCCTGTCTCTGGGCCAGGTCTCTGAGAGTGATGTGTTCGTTGCAATTAAAAAACTAAAGTCAAAAGCTACTACAGGTCCAGACTTATTACCGCAATATTTAATTAAGGGGTGTGTTGAAATCTTGTCGAAACCACTTATTATTACATTTAATTAAAGTTCAAAAACTTGTGTTTTTCCATAAAAATAGAAAATTTCTAAAATAACGCCAATTTTTAAAAGTGAAAAAGAATCTCAGATTGAAGCCAGTAGCTGTTTTGTCTGTTTCGGCTAAAGTATTTGAGATAATTATCCCGAAACCAGAATTTAAGCATTTTAAGAACCATCTTTCACCTAATCAGCATGGGTTTGTTCACGATCATGATTAATGACTTGTGCAAACATGTGGTCTACTTGAAGCCATTATTTGCAGATGAATTGAAGCTATTTCACTATATAACAAACTACCGTGATACTGAGAGACTTTAAGAAGATCTTGATAGCATTTATAAGTGGGAGGAAGACAATAAAATTAAATTTAATCTATCTAAATGCTACTATGACTTTCAGTCGATCAGAAAATTGCATTAAAAGCAACTACTATTTAAATGGATAGTTGATTTGCAGATTAAAATCAACTAAAGATCTGGGGTTAAATATGGATTGTAATTTGTCATTTGATCTACACATAAGTAATTGTATATCATCCACAAGCAGAATGATGGGGTTTATTATCAGGCAAGGTGTAAATTTTCAAAATCCTAACGACACTAATATTTTTGTTTAAGGCATTGCTCAGGTCAAAACTGGAAAATGCTGTTATAGTATGGAATCCCATTCATTCATTTCAAAACAATGCAATTGAAAGAACCAAAAAAAGATTTTTAAGGTATCTTTATTTCAAGTGCTTCAATGTTTATACTTATTTAGTTCTATACACTGAATTAATGAATCTGTTTGGGTTTGAAAGTCTATGCCTGAGGAGGGATGTGATGGGGCAGATGTTTCTGCATGGCCTGATCCAGGAACGGGTAGATGAGGCTGTCAGCCTGGAGATTTTCTCTTTTAGGATCCCTGCTTTTAACAGCAGAAATAGACTTCTATTTGACTTGCTACACGTTGTACGGTTGCACATGCTTCCTCGCCTCTTCTTCGGATGATGAGGGATTTCAACCTAATGCTTTCTGGTGGAGAGAATATTGACATAATCCATGATACGGCTGACATTTTCAAAAAGAAATGTAAATTATTGCTAAAACGAGAAACAGCATTTTTAAAATTATTCTCATATGTATGTATTTACCTTTGTTTGCTTTTTATTGTTACTATTGCTCTCATTTAATTTATATGTTTGTTGATTTTATAATATTTTATTCTTGTTAATTATTCATAGTTTATGTCATATATATGTATTTTTTCACTTTTATCCTGGGCATGATTTGTTATTTATATATTTATATGTTAGAGTTTTTATATTTCTTTATAAGTGAACTTATCATTTAAAACTCAAATGTTTATTGTCATATGGATGTTCCTTTTTGAGTGTTTTTGTTCATTGTACGTTTGCAGATCTTGAACAGTTTTGTATTTGAACATTTATGTTATGGCTATATAAATCCCACTATATATTAATAATAGTTTATATCTTTAACTGTTTTAATGTAATTGGGTGTAAACCTGTATTAAAGCATGGGAATAAATAAAGATAGCTATCAGTCCTAGAAACAGAAATAGTCATCAAGCATGACAGAAAGATTATTTAACATTTTTGGTAATTCCAAAACATTCTTCAAAAGAGACTACAGTAGAGATAGAAGGTGTGATGACATGAGTGTGTGATGATGTGATTTACATTGTCATCACAAATAAATTTTACAATAATTTTTTTTTTATTTATTAATAAGATGCCGATCGTCAAGATATGGGCGAATATGGATTTCAAATGAGTGTGATGAGTGTAGATGAGCGAATGTAGTCATTGTTACAAACTAAGGCCGACTATTCCTTAGAAAGTGTCATTAATTAATAGCCCAATGACAAATGACAGCCGGTGATTATCAGCTGATCCTTCTCAAAATGTATTGACTATGATTGGAATCGAACTGAGAACCTTTAGCACATGAAGCTGGGATTAAACCAACTACGCTACCGACCAATTAAAACACCAATAAGTTAGGAGAAATAATTGGAGCTGAACTTGTTTTTAGTAACCAACATTTTTGATAGTCTAAGGTAGGGTTAAACTTAGAACTTTGGTAATAAATAGTTTGTGACTTAAATTACTATATCAATACAGTATCATACTTGCCTCTATTTAGCAAATTTATTGAATATTTTAAGATAACGTAAAGGTAGGTTAAGGTAAATGACATTTTTTGCTGAACTTTTTTCTCTCATCACTTTCTAGCTGTAATGACTTGTCATTGCTTAAGTAACAGGACATCACTAAATATTTCTTCAAAATATTGCTTGATGAACATTATTAAAAGAGCATCTTATGGATTAAAAACGTGGAAAATTAAACACTACTATTTACCTCACAATACTTAACTAAGACACAGTAGACAACCAACAGGAACAAGCAGAACTAAGCACTACTTCTAGACAGATGTGGTACGTTAAACATTCACCTCATGGCTCTTCTAAGTTCATTGACATATAGCAGTATAGTTATGATACAGCACTACCAAAATTATTTCTAGTATTATTAATGAATTTTATTTTTTCTCTATAACTGCAATCCCAAAAACTGAGATTTTTTTAGTAGAGTATTTCCACTTTTTCCTCAGGAATTAGTCAACATAAAATTATTGTTCTTGATGCGTTGTAATCCTTCAAATTCTCTATAAAGTAATATGTGACAGAGGAATTTAATTTAATTGTTTTTCATTTTATATTGCTTTATATTTGTCAGTAGAAAAAACAACAACCTGTCAATGAGCAACATTGTCACATGTGTTGCTCTGTCATACACAGAAATCCCTTGTGGCATTGCCACTTTCATCACCAACCACGAAGGTGTTTGTGTATACCTGTTAAGAAATGCATTTTCTTATTAACATGAGGTTTCAAAGTTTTTCATTACTCCTTTTCATGAAGGCTTTGGAACTTCAACAGCAGGTTTCAATATGGTTTTCTGCATGTTGGCATTGTCATATTTTTTATTTAATCTACAAAAGTATTTAAATTTTTTCTCCAATAAATTTTTAAATTTTGTAACTGACAAGTTAAAAATGTATTATCTTTTCGGAATAAATAATTAAATCATAAACAGATATAATTACATAGTATAATATATCAAACTGTTTACTGGAGCTGTGATATCTACTTAAGTTGAAGTGTCTTCTATAAATGTTGATTTATTTAATCCATTTGTTTTTAAACTGTTCAAATTCTTAATACCGTACATACATACGATATTCTCTCTGTTATTTATAACTCTTCGTTTTTAGACCCTGTATAGAATGGGATGAATTGTAATGACTGAAGTTAAACCTAGACCAACCCACGAGCCCGTATAAGGAATATTTTAAAGAACTGTTGCCATACAATTCCATTAAAACTGATAATCCAAATTTGTATCACTTCATTGATATTAATCATAACTACAAAAATTTTCAGAAAAATATTGAGATTTTAGTTGTTTGAGTATTTAAATTGTTTGGAAGAATTTCGAGTATATTTGGGGATTAAATCAGACAACCACACTGTTTGAAATCATTAATTAGTTTTCAAATTATATTCCAACTATGGCAGAGCCATCAAAAACTAAACAGTGTTAGTATAACTGAGCCTCACTTAGTCATGTTCTAGTAATTTTAATGTGATTTTGTTACTTATGTCATATAATAATTCTTTAAAAGTCATAAGACTCCAAAAAAGCAAAAAAGTCTTGTGACTTTAAAGAATTATTATTATGATTATTACTGTAATGGAAAATGGTATGATCGGCTGATCCCTTATCCGAATCTGATCCTGCTATGTGGGTTCATCTCTTTTTGCAGGTGATTGTAAGTAATTTGATTAAGTATGTTTACAACTTTAATAATTTTAAGACATAATTTACATTCTCCATTCTTTTTTATCCGTTTGCTTTTTTTTTATCCGTTTTTATTTCTTGATGATGAAGATAGAAAGAGTGTTAGAACAATTGTAGCATATATTTACACTGGTATACTCAAAGGTTTACTATTGGTAAACTAACATGTTATTATTTGATTTATTTCTTATTAGAATTGATTTCCATGACCAGGCTGTCAACAGATTTATAGTTTTTGCCTTATTAAATATTTCATGGTAACTTATGACTAATCTTGTTCAATTTAATTTTCAGCTTGCCTGAAAGAGTTGACATCTCTGAAGTTAAAGGTAAATAATCTGTATTTTTCTACTAATATGATTTAACCAACAATGAGATCTTTATTACTGTTATTAACTTTTTACAATTACATTAAAAACCTTTCATTAAAGATTTTATTTAACATCCAAGGCAGTATAGACAAAGGGTGTCCAGCAACAGGGAAAATGGGGAAAATTTGGAAAGTAAGAGAATTTTAACCTCTCAACTGCTGGGTTTTCAGTAGCATGCCAACCCCCTGTGCTGGGTTTTTTACAGATAGAGTAAACCCTGAACCCATGCTTAGATAAACATTATACTCATTTATCCATAGTGGTTTCATTATTTTTTCATTTGTATAACGCTTATATTATCTTATAACACAGTAAATTATCAATTTCCGACTCCGTAACAAGACGCGAATCGCGTGATGTAGAACCATAACAATACAGTAAACAGCCACTGTCAGTTGCCAGTGCCAACAGTCAGCTGTATACAACATAATGAACCAATGAAAACTATTCTCTGTTTAGTAAAGAGCTTGCTAGTAGTTCAACAAAGTATCCATAGATGTCGTGGGCATGTTGAAGTGGAGAAATAATCAATACCGACTTGATGCGTTTACAGCACACTGATCGCATTCGGCAGAACGACTTCAGTCGTGCGTAGCACAGCGGGACAGACGGCGGCGCACGACTTAACTCGTTTACAGCAGTTGAGAGGTTAAATAACCTAGAAAAGTCAGGGGAAAATCACAACTTTCCCACGACTCATCTGGGATTAGAATTTGAAATAAAACCCAGAAAATCCTAACAAGAACATGTTTTATTAATGTGTTCAAATTCGTAATGGTCACTATTAGTGATGTGCCAATTCCAAAGTTTTCTTGTTTCCGATTACCAATCGATTCTAGAATTTATCGATTTTTAGTTCGATTCTGATTCTTTAGTATTAGGCCCACTACACTATTAACGATTATGTAACAAGGTAAAATATTACAAAATATCCACAGTCGATATATAAACAAGGGCTTTATTTCAAAATAACACAGTAATTAGTTCAATCACAACATACTAACTAACTTCCCCTTGTACAGTATCTACTGTAACGTAACCTCAACTGTATGTGAATGGCGAGGGTAATAAGAAAACAAAAAGTAAAATCCTGAAGAAGAAGCAGAGGACAAATTAAACTAGCTAACTAGTGTTAGCGGCATTCTCGATAATAGTTGGAATCAAGGAATTGCAATACTGCTGGAATCGAGAATTGGAATTGGCACATCTCTAGCCACTATATACTTGTGTGCTCAACAAAAAATAGTATCCTTTTTTTATACCAAATGTTGATTTTAGCTGTAAAACTGTGCTCTTCTGAAAGTATCTGCAGATTTATTCTATTTAATTTAAGATTTGATTTGTTAAAATCCAGATATTTTGTGAGATTTCTTTAGTAAGAATACTTTTATTATATATATGCCTTTTTTTCGGTTTTATAATTTAATATAGTTGACAAGAATAAAATTAATACTTGATTTAAGTTTCAGCTGGAGAAAATTCCCAGGGTGAAATTGTTGAGGAGAATGCCCAAACATGTGAAGGTTCACCAAAGTAAGTGTAACTTCTTCATTCACAAAAATAAAATAATAAGCATATTTACTATATTGACAGAAGTACGCAAGAGACACAACTATCCGAAGTTGATTGGATCAAGCCCATTTCGGATGAATGAATTTTCAGTCAGATGACATATTTTCACACTGTAGTAATTTTTTAAACACCTAATAACAAATCTTAGTTCATTAACTTTCTATTTTAAAATGAACAATTGGTTTATGGAAAAAATTCAATAATATACTTTGGATAAATTGAATTCTAGATAAACTTGCCCATAGCGTATTAAGAAAAGTATTTGTAGTATTCTTAATCAATCATACAATTTTACTAAATATATGTGTTTGTGTATGTATTAATTAATTATGGTCGGAAATGGTGCACCAGATATACTACACAAAACTAAGTAGTGAAGCACAAACATTTCTATAATATTGTCAACTTGAAATGAAATGATTTTTGTTATTGTTTTAATAACATTACAAAATGCAATAATAACATTGGACTTATTTAACAAAAAGTTAACAAAATATAACTTACTAGCTGAACCCGGCGGACGTTGTCTCGCCTTTTATTTTCATAAAAAGTAAACTGCAAAACAAATAATTATTTATTTTTTTATTTTCACGTTTCACCACATGTTTTAATTACTGAGGAAAAAAGGTTAACACCAAATACAGATCACCTGATCAAGTAAAAGTAGTGTGCGCTACACTCTCAAGGTGAAATGTAGAACTACAATAAATCAAAACATATACAGTACTGTTGTTGTGAGAACTTCAATCTGCTTATGGCATGTGAAACTACATTAAACCAGACAGTCATATGTTTTTTGTAAACAATTCAGATTCTCCATTTAAATAACATGGGATCTTTAGGAGCCCGTGGAGCGGGACCCTGTGGACGGATCTGCATCAAACTTCACAGAAACCATCTCGGGAGTATACAGGTCAACATCCTAAAGTTTCATGGCGATCGGTTTGATGGTTTGGCAGCGCATAAACTTCAAACATATATATATATATACAAACATCCTCTTTTATAAATATAGATTTATAAAAGGCATTCAGAATAATAACTTAAAATTAAAATATGTATTGTAAATTGGAACATGGTTACAATATATTGTCCTTAGAGAAAGAGCCTACATGGGCAAATGCCTGTGCGTAGACTCGAGCTAGTAAAAAAAAATATTCCAATGACAGGTAAAAGAGATATTAACTAAACATATTTGTTAACAATGCATAATTTAAGATTAATTGTATATTTACTGTTATTGCCTTGTATATTTACTGGTGTGGTTTCTATTGACAAACTACTAGCACACAAACAACCTGGGCTAGGAAATAAGCTTACCAAAACATTCAACTGTTTGATATTCAGTAAAATGTATTTAGTGGCATTTTCATCGATGGCAATGTTATTATGGTAGCTGTCATATAAAGCAAATCCAGTTTTATTTACCACTGGTTCATATGTATATTTAACTAAATTAGCAATATAATTCTAACCATTCTCATCTACAGTTGGTTGGTTCTTCTGTAATCCCAACCTCACTTACAACTTTCCATAGGCCTAAATCAATTTCAGAAACTACCTCTTTCCCACCTTTGTGAAACATTTTTTTAATTTCTCTTAGATAAGGCAAATTAACTTTTCATTCTTCTTTCTATTTTACTTCAAAAATAAAACACAAACTTCACTAACTGTACTAACATAAACATTTATTACGGCAGGAAATCAGACATAAGCAAGTCAACATAACAGGAAACAGCTGACTTATAACTATTATTTACTTGTTAAACACAAATAAATAAACCCACTGATATATTTTCTCATAAATATATCATTTATTTATTTACATGATTTATTTACACTCATCACACTCATTTGAAATCCATATTCGCCCATATCTTGACAATCGGCGTCTTAAGAATAAATAAAACACATCATTAGATATAAATTTTATACTTGTATTTTGTGGGTCAGTATCACTGTACGTCTATGGGTGGGCGGGTGGGTCAGCATCATTGTACGTCTATGGGTGGGAGGGTCAGTCCTGTTGGGTGAGCGGGTGGGACAGCATCATTGTACGTCTATGGGTGGACGGGTGGGACAATACTACTGTACGTCTATGGATGGGTGGGTGGGTCAATACCACTGTACGTGTATGGGTGGGCAGGTGGGTCAGTACCACTGTACGTCTATGGGTGGGCGGGTGGGTCAATACCACTGTACGTGTATGGGTGGGCAGGTGGGTCAGTACCACTGTACGTCTATGGGTGGGCGGGTGGGTCAATACCACTGTGGGTCTGCCATCTATGTGTATGGCTTATACATAGATTTATATATATATAGATTTAGATGAACGTTGAATGCTAGATAATTTAGATAACTATGCTCAGTAGTGAAATAGGCCGATAGTTATTTTTGTTCGTAAAGATATTAGCTTTATGAAGCGGTATAACTCTGCCAATTTTAAAGTTGTCAGGAAATATTCCATTAGAAATGCTAATATTTACTAATTGTATTAATGGTTCTAAAAGTATAAAAATATTTTCATGGAGGATTTTAGCATGGATGCCATCGTGACAAGGGGCAGAACCTCCACAAAGACCAGAAACGTGGTGCAAGACATCTTGTTCAGTAACAGTATGCAGTGTAAAATTTGTTGTCAGTCTATAGTCAGCGTCATTAATGATCGGATTACCTCCCGAATTTACCGTACTTGCCAAGTTATTCCCAACTGTTGCAAAAAATGAATTAAAATCATCAGCTGTTTTCTTAATGGATTGTTCATTAATATCAATAGAATTTTAAAAGAGCTTTTTTATAGGAAACTGGTCTTTATTCTGACTCTTTCCTGCCAGTTCATTTATTATTTGCCAAAACATTTGGGAATTTTTGACAGAACTGTCTATTTTTGAACGATAATTATTTCTTTTGGCTAGTTTTATACAATTACTCAACATCAGTCTGTATGTTAGAAATTGTTTTTCTAGTTCCGTATTGAGGGTTGCCTTTTTACTAATTAACTTAATCTATCCCTATGTCTAATTGATTGAATTAAGCCACTTATACAGAAATCATCATCTAATGTAATTTGTTATTTAGCCTATCTTACACTAATTTATTCATAACCTTTATCACTATGAAATACTATACCTGATAATATGAATTATATTTTTAATGATTACAAGTAATTTTCTAAATTCAACGCTTGATTTCTTTAGATCTAACTTTGTACTTCAGCCATATACTCTAAGAATGATAAGAATTAGAATGTCTCTGAATGAATGGGTTTTTTAATTTCTCATGATTATAGTTAAGCAATTAAATTTATAATGCTCTTGCTGGTACACCTTCCTTAATTCACAAATGTGGCACACCCACTAATGCTTTACATACGAAGTGCTTTTGCTAGAACTCTCGTCGGCACAACATACATACAGCTCTTGCTCATAGACACACATACACTACATACATACTGCTCCTACTGGTACACTTACACACAATTTGCATACACACTGATCTTGTTGGCACATGTGTGAGTAAATCAAGATAGGTACATCTCTTTCTGGCTCATCCACAAACACTACACATTTCTCGCTCTTGCAACATATACACCCACACAACATATGTACTGCTCCTGCTGGTAGACCCACCCACACTCAACATACACATCTTGTTGGAACTCTTATCTACATAACATACATACTGGTCTTGCTGGCATACCCACCCACACTTTACACACTATTCCTGCTGGTACATCCACCCACACTTTTACTGCTCTTGCTATCCACTCTTCACACAAGTACTGCCCATTTTAGAAAGATAGAGTGCCTTGATTTACAAAATTAAGATGGATGTTGGATGTGTTTGGAGAAGACAGGTTGACCAGTTGTTGAAATGTGAGGTTACTCCAACCTAATGATTCAGAGGGAAGAATTGATGTGTTTTATTCTATACTCTTTGTTACTTTATAATATTATTCATGTAAATACAAATATCATCAGCTGTTGTTTTAAAAATTACAATTAAATAGTTCTACATTGAAACAACACTTGTCTAATGTTTTATTTAATTTTACTAGTAATTAATTTAGTAACATATTATACACATCCACACAACATAGGCTACTTACTCCTCTTGCTGGTACACCCACCCACTCTTTACACACTTCAAATTAAATGAAAATATTTATTTAGTTGACAACAACAAGTATTGTATTGCAACAGTCAATTTTAAATTCTGGCATGCATACTACATTTTTTTTGTCATTCAGACTTTCACAGTATAACATTCATTCCATTTAATCATTCAATGCTAGTCTTAATGCCAGCCTGCGAGGGCAGGTGTTCATAAACCGCCGCTCTGTGTCTCCCAGTTCTGTAATTTAGTCTGCCTCTAGTTATACCCGTGTATGTCTTGGCCTCTTATTAAGGCACATTTAGACACGCAAAACGTTTTTTCTAAAATATATAGACTAGGCGTGTCAACAGTTGAAATGTTTTAAAGGCCTCTTTACATGACTATATGGTTTTAAATTTAGCAATGATTCGAACAGCTTTTTTCTGAAGCCTGAATGCCCTCATGAAGTCTGAGTTTGCACACAACCCCGAAAGGACTATTCCATAGGAGAGGTGTGGGTAAATCAAGCTGAAATATGCCCTCAGTAGGATCTGAATTGGGCAGTATTTGGCTAAAGACCTCAAGACATAATTGCCTGAGGATAATTTGGCACAGACAGAATTTATGTGATCGTTCCATGTCAACCCTTTATCCAGGAGTATTCCAAGGAATCTTGTTGAATCGACATCTTCCAGTAAGGTGTCAGCCAGCATCACTGCAGGGCCACACTGTGAGTCAGAGGGGTGCAAAATTCGTTCAAAATTGTTGACTTCTCAAAATTTGTGTTAAGGTTGATGATGTTAAAATTTTGGACGCAATTGTTGAGATCCACAAAAGTTTGAAGTTCTAGAATTGACTGTGACTTTGAGCTGAAACAGAGAGTCGTATCATCAGCGTACTGCACAATCTTCCCATGCTATAGTAGTGATGATCCTATGTCATTGACATATATTAGAAAAAAGACTGGACTGAGAATAGATCACTGAGTAACTCCATAGCTCAGTTCAATTGGATTCGAAAATTGATTTGAAATTTGGACTATTTGTATTATGTGACTGAGAAATGAGCTCAGCCATTTGATGGGAAGTCCTCGGATGCCATGACTTTCCAGTTTATCAAGCAGTATTCTATGGCCAATACAGTCGAATGCTTTCGACAAGTCTAGAAACACATTTAAAGTAGAGTTCTGACATTCTAATCCCTCTACAACCATATCTACTAGACTGACCACTGCATCTAATGTAGATTTTCCCTGCCTGAATCCATACTGTTCATTCGAGAGCTGATTGTTTTTATTTAAAAATTGAAGCATTCATATTAAAAAAAATGTTTCGAATATCTTGCTAAAGGTTGGAAACATTGAGACAGGCCGATAATTGTCGACAGAAAAGTGGTCATTTTTTGGTAAATTAGGGTTACTTTAAACGTTTTTTGGAGTAAGGGGAAGACTCTGGTTTAAAGTGACAAATTAACTAATTTTGTTAAAGGACTCACAAGATACTTTGAGCACCTTTTTATGAGCCCCGTTGACATCAAATTGATATCGTTCGATTTTTTTGGCTGGGAGCTGCTGGATTTAACGACTGATGCTAAAGCCATTGAGACTAAAGGTATATGTCTCCGCATGGTATCAGCTTGATGAGTATGTGGACGAGGGCCTTGCTCACAAGTTACAGATGCAAAGAATCTATTAAACTCATTTGCAACCTCACCCGCATCGTCCACAAGCCTATCACCAATTTTGACTTTAATGGGTTTATTAAAGTCTCTTTGTTTTTACTATTAATGATCCTCCAGATCGTTTTTGAACCATTTTTAGACATTAACACTGATTTTGACACATCATAAGAATTTGTAGCTTTGATTACTTTTCTATCAGTTTTTTTGTAGGTTTGAAAAATATTTTAAATTGTTCAATTGTTTGTTACTTACCCACTCTTGCTCTTGCCGGCAAAACCGCCCACTCATCATGTACATTGCTGTTGCTAGAACGTTCATTGATACAGCATGCATACTGTACTTCACTTTATGTACTGCTCTTGCTGACAGACTCAACCACACTTCATTGATACAACCACGTACAATCCAACATGTTGGTAATTTTTTCTGATATGTCCATTTGATTTATTTTTAAGGGATTTAAGGAAGAGAAAAGCTAGAACAGATAACATGCCTCTTACTTTGAAGAAGTTTCGCAAAGAATCTCCTAAAAGATCAGTGACACCTGAGAAACAACATGCAATTCAGGTAATCATTACATTAATAATGGTGATTTTAAAAAGAAATATGTTCAGTACTTTTCTAGATATGAAACATTTTCCAAACATAGTCGCCATTGAACTAGGAAATGGTAATAAGCCAGGAATTTGGGCTAGTATGATAAAACTGTTAATTCGACCTAAATTTTTCAGTGAAGCTTGGAAAACTATAATAACTTAATTATTTCATGTGTGGTATTAAATATGATGACAAAATCTTAATACGAAAATAATTGTTGTTTCTTCTTTATTCAGACCTATGAGCTAACCAAAAGTTATTTCCTGATAATTTAAGTACAAATTATCAGGAAATAACTTTTGGTTATTTAAAATAATTTAGGTTAGATTAAAGGGCACTAGGTCAGGAATTAGTATATTCATTAGAATATTAGGAGAGATAGGACATCAGCAAACTTATCTAAGAAGACAAATACAAAAGAATCAGAAAATTATTCTTTTGTATTTGTTTAAACAACTACTGTGGTGTTAGTGAACTTGTCATCTTAGGTAAGTTTGCTGACGTCTTTTTTCACTTTAACCCTCCTAGTGGCAAAACTCGAAAATTTGAGTCTTAAACATACACACGATATTTCACTAAAACATCATCTAATCGCTGAAATACTATACAATTGCAAACTAGAGATTCTAACCAAACTGTATAGTGTACATACGAGTTTCACTTTTTTTTACTCCTCAGGTGACGTCATTAGCAGTTATAAACATCTGTTTATTTCATGCTAGCAACTTACTGCACTGATGCGTGTTTTCTGTTTATGTTTGTTTGATGTTGAAATGAAATTTATTGTTTTTACAAACCTATTTAGTTGTTTCAGTATAAATTCAGTGTTTTGGTGTATTCCTAGTAAATGAACTTGGCATATCTCTACAGGCTTACTTAGGTTTAAAAAAAATAAAAATAAAAATTTCTGTAAAACTTTTGTAACTGATTTAGTGTAAAATAAATAGTTATAGTACTAGGTTACCAAACTGAACGACCAATGTGAGAACTTTATTTTCCTCTTCAATTTAGCTATTTTTCATTTAAGTATCATTATTTCTATTTAGTAATAAGATAATAAATATTTAAGATAAGATATAAATAAATAAGATGTATAAATGGGACTCGCAAAAGTTTTTTTTTCTGTTTTACGCACTTATTTACATATTTGATTATAACTTTACTATTACTTTATAGATTTGCATAAAAGTTCATATTTTCTGAAACTAGACAAAATGTCATACAAAATGGCTATCTCAGATTTGTAAATTTCCAGTTTTCATTATATTTTCAAACCATGGTCCCACACCTAAAAAAATTGTTTAATATAATTTTTTACATATATTTTTATATGAACAAAATTATAATTAATATTTTCACTAAAACTAATATCAGAATCTTATTTAGTATAGTTTTCTGAACACAAAAATATATAATATAAGTATTTAAAAAGTTACAAATTTTTTTAAAAAACCCTTGCGCGCAGGCTGAAAATGGCCTGCCACTGAGGAATTTTGACCTGCCACTAGGAAGGTTAAGTACAAACATCCTGCTTATTCTATTTATATGTTCTTCAATGAATAGGTTTTTCCTGAAAGCCCTGAGCAGAAGCAAAGCGTGGGAGTGGTTGTAAATATATCTTCAACATCAGAGAAAACAATTGACCTTGAAGGCTCACAAGAGTTCAGTCTGAGGATAGAGGACACCTCACCCCCCTCTCACCCAAGTGATGAAAAGTCCCAAGGTAAGGAGAATAGAATATTTTACTATTGTATATATTGTATTCAAGAAACTATATCAAACACCTATCATGTTACTAGTCGCTTTTACAATAGACGGATCAAGGTGATGAATGTAATAGACCCACTGTTAATAATTCACTGCTAATATAAGTCTGCCTTGTTTTGTTTATAAGTGTGTTTATTTTCAACTTCCATATCCTAAAATTTTTAAACTCCATATAACGAACAATTTTCTTTGATTTTTAGTAAAAACCAATATGGCTTCAGAGAGGGCAAGTCTACCGGAGATGCTCTGGTAAAAGATATGAGATATGTAGCATAAACGCAAGAAATAAATCTACGTTTTTGTTGATTTTAAAAAAGCTTTTGACTTTTTCAGTCATGATATTTTGCTTCTTAAAATTGAGGCAGCCGTAATAGGAGGTATTGCACTGGTCTGGTTTTGTAGTTTCCTGTTAGGGGTGTGCGAGTAGCTCGAAAATCGATTTTAACCCTTTTAGGACTAGTGGGCGGTTATCCGCCCGCACATATTTTGCTGAAGAAGACGATTTGTCTAAAAAGATGAGCGGGGCGGATAACCGCCCGCCAGGCAACTTTTGTGTAATGCTCGCATAATTACGGAAATACGACGAACGAAACTAATGTTTTATATTGTGTCATATCCGGTGACCATGACTAAAGTATTCAGGAACATATGGTCGCAGAAAAATAGAACTTATGTCTTTATTTACAATAGCTGACAATTCACGCTAATTTTGGTGCCAGTTCATCCGATTTGATTCCCGAAACATACATGTGCACACTAATTTTTATTTATTGTTGTATATAGTGTGTTTATTTTAATAGTTTTTTTACATAGTTTTGAATAATAATACATACATACAATAATACATTCATCGGACCAATAATGTGCTATGGATAACCTTATATAGCAACAGGGTGACTACTGGTCAAGAAAGTCATGAAAATTGCTTCTAAAGTCACAATTTTTTCTAGCTTTCCAAAGCGTTACTAGAGGGAATTCGAGAGGCATTTGGAGTGAATTGGGAAATTTGCTCAAAACGTTCTGTGGCAAATAGTTTTG
>JAQJVL010000231.1:137819-336711 GCA_035578905.1 Stictocephala bisonia
AAACTAGCAAAGGTTGCATAACTTTGCAACTTTTCGAAGAAATCTCTTCTGCAGAGCCGTAAAAGTTTTTAATGACTGCGCGCCTCAATCTGCGATTGAAAATCTTATTGAAGTTACAAGGGTCGTCCAGAAAGTAAAGAACGATTGTGCATCACATGCGACGCCGATCCCCCACCACTGCAACTTCGTACACACTAGTTACCTCTGGCTCTCCGGTTAGTGTGAGCCGAGTTTCGTTCCTTTGCGATCACGCGTCATTGCTCTGTAAACTTTCAAAATGGTGGCGCCCATTGAAAATCCCGCCAAATACGAAGTGCAGAGTGTCATTTGGTTTATGAATGCTCGAAATGTTCGGCCTATCGAAATTTATAGGCAAACAAACACTGTTTATGGTTAGAATGTAATGAAAGAATCTTCAATGAGGAAATGATGCATTATGTTCAACCGATGAAGAACGGATTGGGAGGACTGAAGAATTGAAGAAAAAAGTTGACGATAAAATTCAGGAAAACCGGCGATTCACTTTAATCACTTTAAAAGACGCTATTCCAGATTTTTCTTGAACCTTCTTACATGAAATTGTGACTGAGCATCTTGGGTATAAAAAAATGTGCGCTCGGTGGGTTCCAAAGTTTCTCACAGAAGTCCACAAGACTAAACAAATGAGAGCAGCCCTTGAACTTCTTACCCGATATGATAGTGATGGTGAACAATTTCTCAATCGTATTGTGACCGGAGATGAAACATGGGTTTTGTACAAAACCCGGAAACAAAGCGACAATCCATGGAGTGGTATCATTCAACCTCGCCCTCAAAACCCGTAAAAGAAAAATTGAATCTGAACACAAGAAAATTGATTGCAACTGTTTTTTTGGGACCGCAAAGGTTTAATCCATATCGAGTTTTTGCCAAGGGGAGAAACGATAAATTCAGAAGCCTATTGGGAAACCCTTCAAAGACTCAGATGTGCAATACAGAACAAAAGACGTGGTATGTTGTAAAAAAAAGTGTTTTTGATCCACGACAATGCTCGGCTCCATGCATCAGTACGAACCCAGCAAGAACTTCAAGGTCTAAAGTGGGACATTTTTGGACACCCTCCCTATAGCCTTCAGATTACCATCTGTTACCGAAACTGAAAACATTCTTGGGTGGGAAGCAGTTCAGAAACGATGAAGAACTGAAAGAAGAAGTGACATCCTGGCTCAGATCTTTGGCGGCTGACGAGTATAACACTGGCATTGAAAAACTGATTCCTCGGTACAATAAATGCCTTGACAACCAAGGCAACTACATTGAGAAGTAGGCTAGGTTACTGTGAGTATGTAAATAAAGTTCCTTGTTGTGGGGAATGGGGTGTTTGTCTCCGCTGTGGTTTGCGGGGAAATTGTGATTAGCTTGGCTGCTACCGATATGAAGACAAACCGTGGAATCTGTCGGTGCTAGATTGGAGAATTGACTTTAATTAATCAGAGGCCGTGTGGTAATATATACGATTATTTGGGCCCTGTTTCCCGCACAATTTAGAAGTGCGTGGGTTAGTCGAAACGTCGGCCGCATGAGTGCTATTCGTCAGATTCCCTATTAATCACAACCAGCTTTGATTAGTTCTAAATTAATTAATTGAAAAGGATAATAGTTGTAATTTGGTGCAAACGATTTTGTTGGCTGCCATCCCCTTGTGCCCTCTAGCTACGGAATTCTACATTAAAAGATTTGGTAATTGAGTACTACATAATGGTTCTACTCCCCCATTCTGATTATTTAGCCTAATCGAAACATATTAAAGGATTTCGCCAAAACTTAAACTACGATGCTACTCATCCTGCCCATCTACACAAGGGCGGTGGTGGGTCCTACGTTGTGGCGTGTCTACTTCCCTTGCAGCTCGTGAACGACTCCGACTGACATCGCGTCAACTGCCCTCCCCAAGTTCTGCACATGCGCGAGTGATAGTTGCACTTTCTGCCACGTGGCTTTGGCCACAGTGTTGTTATCTTTCGTTTTTATTTTTTTATACCAAAACGTTCTTTACTTTCTGGACGACCCTCGTATAAGTCAACGGTGTAGCCAGAACTCCAATCCATCATCTAAAGAGTTTATAAGAAACCTCCAACATGCTATGTCAATTCTCACAAATAAAAAATATTAGCATTTATGAAAATGCAACCAGTAGGGATGAAGTCTGACTGAACTTTCACCACTCAAACTTTCCTCTTCTAACACTCTTTGAACAGTATTTTCACTTACTGGAGATAGGGAACATTTCATTTCTATAAAATAAAACACCGGTACAAGAAATAAACAACATCCAGACGCAGTCAGAACTGAATAACAAACAAAAACAGCTGATAGCGCTAGTGATAAGCACAGCCTCTACCAAATGTTGCATCGTTCTTGTATTGTTTCTCCAACTAATAGGATATATTTGCACTATATTAAGGTTTTTCTGGTAAGATTGATACTTTCTTTTAATAAAAATAATAAGCTTTAAAAAATTAAATAATTTTTTCTAATAAAAAAATTATTTTCGAGACTGTTTCTTAGTCGTACATTGGCTTTTCTCGCACATTTTTGCTGCGAGCTTATAGTCATACGTCGGGACTCAAAGGGTTAAATTGGGTATTCAAAATGAAATGTACAAGCTTTCTAAATAATAAGTCAAGTTTGCAAATAGTTTGTTCTAATTTAATTCCTTTTATTTGTACCATAATATAAAGTTTGTATGGTGATTTGTGAACATGATTTTTTGTGTGTATGTATTTAATTTACTTTTAATAATATGGTTAGAAGTTTGCTTTTTAATATAGAACAAGTTCATACCTTCTGTGCATTCCAAAACAAATTCATAGTATATATCCATAGCTTTTGTATTAGATTTCTCCAACCTTTGCCATTATGAACAGAAGTAACTTACATCTTTTTAGTCAAAATATATTCAAATGAAACATTTATAAATTAGCTTTTATCCTGAAAACTACATAGTTAAGGGCATATTGATCGTTTTCACTAATAAGATCATTTCTGCAGACTGTATAGTTGTGTCCTTGGAGTTTATTAGTATATTCCTTTTCTCGTGGAATCAATGAATTGCCCAGCCCATATGGTTTGAGGACTCAGAACTCCTGAACAAAAGATACTGATAAGGAGGACTGCAAAAAAACAAAACTAAGAAATCGGAGACGGTGTGATAGGAAATGTTACTTACAATTCTGACTTCTTTATGCTTTTATATGAATTGGGAGAATCATTATAAACAAATTTTCAAGATGAATATTTAAGCATACAAATACACAACTGAAACCCTACCTCGCACCAATGCCGGGTCCTGCCAAGGGTGAGTGCCAAGCACCAACTTAGGAGGTTAAAAAAGACAAGTTAAGGGGAAAAATTAGTTATAAGTTAAAAAATATAAATGACAAAAAAGAGATAACGAGCAGACAGCAGAATACATGAATTTTAACAACAACATACTATATAAATATATAAAAAAAAATACTGAAGATAAATATATGCTTATTAAAAATTAATGGCAACTGAAAATAATAAAAGACAATATCAACTTACAGAAAAATAAATACTTCATAACTACAACTAAACATGTTTGGTTGAATGTTTATTTATAACACAGGTGTTTCTATTTTTAATACCTCTGTGTTTTGGTTTAATGTTTATATTTAAACTTTATTTAACATATGTTTTATAATTCTATAATTTTGGTTGCTAGGCAATTGTCTTGTTTGGAGAAGTTAAAAATATAGTATGGCCATTGTTTTATAGTTAGTTAAATTTTCATCACTTAACCCTTTGAGTTGCAGACAATTTTTTTTTACTAGAAGTGCCAGGCATTTTTGGTATTAGCTATGCAAGAAGTGCCAGGCCTAAATATCGAAAAATGCATAATTTTAGAAAAAAATTCATTTCTCAGTTATTTGTGCATTAATCTTTATGTTTTATATGTTAAATTGTTCATAATAAAGTCTTATATAACATGCAAACACTAATAATAACAACATGCACAACAACAAAAATTATATGTGTATATATATGTGAGCGGTAAATGAGAGAGATGAGAAAATTAAATATTTATATCTAAATTGATTCGAAGGACCAGGGAATTTTTATATTAAAAAACGCCCAAAAAGTTAATGTCTATAGAAAGAGTTTGTGGATAATTTGCTGTTACAAAATGGGACAAAATGTCGAGCAATATGCTTACAAAAATAACTAAAGTTACACACATGAAATGATGAAAAACAGTACCTTGTCCAATATTCCAATTAGGTGAGGGAAGGTCCGAAGACAACCGTTGGTGAGGTGGTAGCGAGGTCCATCAATGTCCTGGAGGGAAACGCAACGAACGACAGTTCTCACTTCATTTTATCTTGAGTCTTCTTACACGAATCGCGGTAGAACGCTTCTCGCAAAGTTCATCTGCCACGGAAGCACGCACAAAGAAGATCTTGAAGCACAAACTATGGCGGGAGTTCACACAAGAAATTAAATGTACAAAATATCACACACAAAAATATTAAAAGACGTTTAAGAGTGGTTAACAGAGATTTAGAGAAAACAATATAGAAAAGCACGAGGCAGAGGGCCTCCAAAAGTGTATATGAGAGAAGTGCGTTGTGAGCCAGGGACGTTACAAGACAGACTGGGGTGGCGTAAGTAAACCCCGCGTGGTGTAAAACGTTTTTAGAACAGTGCATTCCAACCAATCAGATTTCAAGACGACTGACTACGTCATATCGCCTGATTTATGTCGCTTTTAGAAAGCGTTATCCCCCTCTCTCTCTCTCTGTTGAGATATTTCAAATTAAAAAATAATACAACTTAAAATGCGCTCTTGGCTTAAAAACTATTTCTTAATGCTAAAGTGTTAACACATTAAATGCTATTATAAAACCTTAAAATATAAGTTATAAGTACTGAACATTCCGGCCCCCTTGAAGCATTGCAGGCTTCAACAACAAAGTCACACAATAGAAAATCACACCACACAGTTTTTAGAGATTGGGGCACGGAACTAGAAAAGAAATTTTAGTCAGTGGGTAGAGGAAACACCTTTACCACTGGTCTAGTAAGGTGTCCATTTGGAGTGCGTAAGTTCACCACGCGCACAACACCATCAGTCCCTGGGTGTACGGCGGTAACACGAGCCAGAGGCCACGAGAGGGGCGGAGAGTTCTGGTGCACTAGCACGAGATCACCAACTTTGATATTCTCACGTGGTTGGGTCCACTTATAACGTTGCTGGAGCGTATGCAAGTATTCCAGCTGCCATCGTTTCCAGATGCGTTGGTGTAGAGCTTGGACCAACTGCCAATGTCGTAGGCGGTTGTCCGGTGCGTCGAGGAGGTCGGGTTCCGGGACCGACGCTAGGGGGGCACCAATCAAGAAGTGTCCCGGAGTGAGGGCAGAGAAGTCAGCAGGATCGCTGGAGAGTGGAGTGAGTGGCCGCGAGTTTAGCATGGCCTCTATCTGAGTGACGAGTGTCATAAATTCTGGCAGTGTCAGGATGTTGTCTCCCATGACACGACGTAAGTGGTGTTTGGTGCTTTTCACAGCGTTCTCCCATAATCCACCTTGGTGGGGAGCAGCAGGAGGGTTGAACTTGAAGTCGATACCTCGAGGAGTAGTGAAGTGAAGCAGCCTTTTCTGCGAATCGGTTGAGAACAATGTTTCCTTTAAGATATTTTGAAGGGCGTTATCAGCACCGACATAGTTCGTACCACAATCGGAAAACAATTGAACACACAGACCTCGTCGAGATACAAAGCGCGTGAGTGCTGCAATAAAGGCGTCGGTGGTCAAGTCTGTCACCACTTCAAGATGCACAGCTTTTGTGACCATACACACAAATACACAAATATACACCTTTATGTATCGAATGCCACGGAGATTTAACACCTTTGCGTTGAATGGTCCACAGAAGTCTGTTCCAGTGGACAAGAATGGTCGAGCGGGAGTCACTCGTGACGGAGGGAGGTCGCCCATTAGTGGGGCTTGATTTCGTGGCTTGTTTCTAAAACATGTTAGACATTGGAAAATGCGTGAGCGTATAACGCTCCTCGCGCAGAGAATCCACACGAATTGGGATAACAGAGACTGTGTTAGCTGTGGTCCAGCATGGAGATTTGAGCGGTGGTGATGATCCACAATGAGGTTTACAACATGATGTTTCTTGGGTAGAAGAACTGGATGACGGACGTCGTGTGACAGGGAAGAACGGTTGAGACGCCCACCAACACGTAGAATGCCTTGCGTATCCAGAAACGGTTTCAGGCGCTGAAGTCTTGTTGAGCAGGGACGCCCAGAGCGTAGTGCCGAGATGTCGTCTGCAAATGCAGATTGCTGGACGAGGCCGAAGATCTTGAGTTTAGCTGTGGAGATCTCGGATGGGGAGAGATGTTCCTTGAGACGATTAGCGCTACGGCAGTTGTGTACGAAGCGCAGAACTAGAGCAAAAATTCGCTCAAGTTTGTCCCACGACGAGAAATTCGTCAGAAGGTCCTAGTCCTTCTGCGGAACGGTAGTTAGGACGACTAGTGGAGTCTTCTTGAGCTCATCGGACGATGAGAGGTTCACAGGTATGAACTGCTTAGAGGGCCAGTCCTGTTGAGGGAGGCTGAGCCACGATGGTCCCGTCCACCAGAGAGTGTGGTTCCTAAGCTGGGAGGCAGAAATGCCCCGTGATGCGCAGTCTGCTGGGTTGTCAGTTCCTGCTATATGTCGCCATGAGTCGGGTGATACGAGTTCTTGGATCTGGGAAACTCGGTTTGAAACATACGTATTAAGCCTATAAGGCGGAGTTCGTAGCCATGTGAGTACTACTGTTGAGTCACACCATAAAAAGGTGGTTTGAGGGGTGATTGTCTCCTTAAATATTGACTGACAATGAGTTGTTATCTTAGCGAGCAGATGCGCTCCGCAAAGCTCGAGACGCGGAAGTGTCACTCGTTTTAGAGGAGCGACGCGAGTTTTCGCCATTATGGGGCGAATGATGACGTCACCTGTCGAAAGCTGGCAGCGGAAATACAACACCGCACTATATCCACTTTCTGACGCATCAGAGAATCCATGGAGTTCTACGACGCAAGAGAGTGAGAGTGGAAACGCTCGAGGAATTGAGACATGCACTATGTGCTGCGCGTCAGTGATGAATGAGTGCCATTTTTCGGCAAGTTCGGATGGCAAGGGTTCATCCCAAGACAGACCTGTAGTCCAGAGAAGTTGCATAAAGCATTTTGCTTGCATTATGCAAGGAGAGAGAAATCCACAGGGATCATATATCTTGGCTATTAAGCTCAAGACAGAGCGTTTGGTCGGGCGCTCGTCAGGCGGTATGTTAAGAGAGTATGTGAAACAATCAGTGGTAGGCGACCAATGTAAACCAAGGATAGAGAACTGCGGAGATAGAGATTCTTGCAGAAACACTGGAGACTCGCGATGTCCTTCCGGCAGAGCTTGGAGTAGGCGAGTAGAGTTAGAGACCCACTTCCGGAGTTCGAAACCTCCTTGACGCAGTAGACGGATGAGCTGCTCCTGCAGTTCTAAGGCCGCTTCCTCTGTGTCCGCACCGGAGATGATGTCGTCCACGTAGGTCTGAGTCCTCAGCACGCATGCAGCGGAAGGGAAGTTCCCACCGTCGTCGTCTGCAAGCTGGTGCAGAGTCTTGATCGCCAAGTAGGGAGAGGTATTCATGCCGTAAGTAACAGTGTTCAACTGATAAGTTGAGAGAGGATCCTTGGGATGGTCATGGTCACGCCATAAGATAAGTTGAAATTTCCGGTCATCTGGATGTACTCGGATTTGCCGATACATCTGACGGATGTCACAGCAAAAAACAATATTGTGACGCCTGAAGTGAAGTAGTATGTCACAAATATTTGTTTGGAGTTTGCGCCCGGTCAATAAGACATCGTTGAGAGAAACACCAGTACTGGTCTTGCAACTCGCATCAAAGACAGTACGGAGTTTTGTGGTGGAACTATTTTCCTTTAACACCCCATGGTGGGGGAGGAAATAGTGTGGCTTAGTTAAATCAGGATTTTGAACTTTGGCCATGTGGTCGAGAGATTGATATTCACTGATAAAATCATGATAGAGTTGAGAAAAGTGAGGTTGAGCGTTTAATTTCCACTCGAGAGAATGAAATCGACGCTCAGCAATAGGCTGAGACGATCCTAGGGCAGAATGATTTTCCTTAAACGGAAGTCGAACGGTGTAGCGTCCGGTTTCATCTCGAGAGTGAGAAGTTGCGAAGTGAGCATCACATTGTTCTTCTTCTTTGGTCTTCTTCGAATATACAGGAATTTCCTCTTGAAGCCAGAACCGCTGAAGTGATGAATGTAGATCTGCGTCGCTTGCTGAGTGTAGAGAGACATTGAGGCTCGTAGAGGTGAGAGTGGATGCGAAAGGTGCGCTGGGAGCAGTACCCAATACGACAAACCCGAAATGCGTGCCAATTACATATGGCATATGCTGCCCCAGTGAGAATTGCTCATTAGTGAGTATTTTTGGAAATATACTTCCACCTAAGATAACGTCAATTTGCCCAGGTAAATGGAATGTGGGATCAGCGAGAATGTATCTCTGAGTCTTATTGTAGACTTCTGGGGCTAGAGGTACTCTGGGTAAATCCACGGTCAATTTATCTAATATTAACATTGGCTGGTCAGGAGCAATGATGAGACCAGATAGAGTGCTGATTGTGAGATGAGTTTGACCTTTTGGTTTTGCCGTGCTTTGGCTGAGGCCAGAGATGTGAGTTTGAGACTTAGTACGGCGCACTCCCAAGAGTTGAGCGGCACGTTCGGAAATTAAATCCGTCATACTCCCTGAATCAAGTAAAGCCCTGAATACATGGGATCTACCTTCAGGAGTTTTTAGTTGTACCAGTAAGGTGCCTAATAGCACGGTGTAACAATCTGGCATAGAGGGGGGTGAATCTTGAGAAACGAGAGTCACCTGAGAATCGTTATGGTTCTCACTAGAGCGATGACGTGTACTGGAGACGTTATGAGCCGTGTTACTACGGACGGGCTGATTAGCAGCATTGCCCGAGGCAGCTTGAAAGTGTAACAATGAATGGTGTTTTTTGTTACACGTGAGACACGTGGCCTTAGATTGGCATTCCTTGAGTTCATGAGCGCCTAAGCATGAGATGCAGCGCTTATGTCTCTTGACGAGCTGATGTCGTTCTTGAGGAGTTTTGTCACGGAAAACCGTACATGAATAGACTTTATGTCCACTCTGATTACAAATGAAACATGGAGGAGGCATAGTCTTGGTTTGAGCGGAGTTAGAGTGAGTTGTGACCATTGAAACATCACTAGAGCGAAAGTTCACCCTTTTTGGCGCAGTCACCTTGTTGCGGGCGTGAGGAGGAACATAGGTAGAAGCCTTTACCTGAGGAACGTTATGAATATTGGCATCTTCAGTTTGGCTGCATTCAGTGTTCAAAAATGTTATTATTTCTTTGACTTCCGGTAACGAGTGAGCAGACGCGTCATTCGAAGAGGTTGACCGGGAAGCTTCCAGCTTTTTTCGTAAGTCGGAATCCATACGTCGGAGGATGAGAGCAGAGAGGAGCGGATTGTTTTCACCTACGTCACAATGTAAAGCTTTCAATGCCTGAGAGTGTTCTGTATATTGATTGACAAATAGTCTGAGACCCTTGATTGAGGACGAACTAATTTGAGGCAGGTCCAGTAACTGGTTCAAATGGAGAGTTTGTAACCTCCGGGAATTATGGTAGCGATCCCGCAAGAGGTCGTATGCTATTAAGTAATTAGCAGAGGTTAGATTGAGTCCTTTAATTAGGTTTAAGGGTTCGCCGCTCAAAACGCTCAATAAGTACTGAAACTTCATTACTGCACTAAGACTGGCATTACGGTGAATGGTTGTATCAAATAAATTGATAAAGGAAGTCCAAGTCAGAAGATCGCCAGAGAATTTTTGTAATTCTAATTTTGGCAGACGGACCTGAGAGACACTAGAGACCTGAGGAGTCGTACTGACGTCACTCAAAGCCGAGGGTGTTTTGGGTTCTTCGACTGGAAGTAGCGTTTCGATTATACCAAGAATATGAGCGTAGACCTCGTTAATAGAGTCCTGATCTTGCGCTAAGACTTCGTCTTCAATGGCCTCATCATCCGTTAGATTTAAGGCTCGTTGCAGGTTAGCCTCAAAATCAGCTTTCTTTTTCTTGACTTAATTAGAGATGGTTGATAAGCTCTTCAGTTGAGCAGGCGTAAGAAGCTCCTTTTGCGTAGCGAATTCTTCAACTTGAGTTTTTATTTTAGCGAAGCGCGTTTTAGTTAACGCTGTGAGACGAGTATAGAGAGCTGCCTTGAAATCAGAAACTTTAGGAGCCATTTTGAATTTTTCAGATACAGTAAGTAGTAAAACAAAATTAAATGTAGATATGAAATACAAGACACTATTGTGAGCAGAGCACTAAGTCGCTAAATATAATTTTCCATATTTTATTTATATCTATTTTGACTTATTTACTACAGTATTAAAATATCGGCAGAGACATCACAAATTATTTTGCAATAAGAACAATAAACAAACAAATAAATAAGAGATTCAAAGTGTGAGGTAAGCTTAATCTGCAATGTTATAACAATTGCAGTCTTGATTGGTTCCACTGAGAACTTTGCTTTGATAGCTAGATTTGTTAGTAGCAATGTGTATGAACACTAGAGAGCAAGGAAAAAGTATAAATTTTATTTTCAATGAGAGATCAGAAAACTAATTATTTTTAGTTAATTAGCTTCCAATAAGCTTATGTTAATAACACATTAGAGAGAGACATGATAAATAGCTAATTCTTGCTTATTTCAGAGAGAGTGTACAAAACTATAAGTGTACATTACTAGTTTTGTATAGTTAGTTAATTAATTATTAGTTCAGCACAAATACAATAAATATGAATTAGGTAATTTAGGTAATTATTTAAACAAAATTTGTTTACCCTAGCAGAGAAATGTGTGTTTAATAAAGCTTAACTGCTTTACCAAAAGAGACTTAAACTAGACTAATTGACTATACACAATAAAAGACAATAGTTGACCTCACAAAAACAGAATGAAAAGCAATATATTGTACAATAAAAAGCCGTATAAAACACCTTTTGTATTTAATTAGCCTTCAAATGCTAATTAGAAAAATAGAATAAAAGATAATAATTTAATTTAAGATTAAATATATATAAGCTTATTTACATAAATGAATTAACTAGCCATTGCTATAATCCTTATAATGAGAAGCATTAACTAATGCTAGTGACTACCACATGATATGTGAGTAGCGTACTGTCAATAAAGTAAACAAACAGGAGTTGACAACTGTCAGCGCATGCGCTATAGAGCGGATGTGCTGCAGACAGCCTGAGAGAGAGTGAGGGGTTGGGAAAATGAATACTGCGTACCTCGAATCGGCACGCTTCGGAGAAGTTCGTGATTCTCCGTAAGCAGTGCGCCTGGTATTGGGCTAGGGGCGTGGCCTTCGCAAACTGCAAAGAAAGACAACAATTGCAAATGGCGAAAACTGAAGTGAATCGTGCTTTCTATTATCCACAAATTAGAGTTTCTGTATTTCCAAAGAACTGTATCCTAGAAATCCGGTTCGAAATGACCAAAACTATGAGCGGTAAATGAGAGAGATGAGAAAATTAAATATTTATATCTAAATTGATTCGAAGGACCAGGGAATTTTTATATTAAAAAACGCCCAAAAAGTTAATGTCTATAGAAAGAGTTTGTGGATAATTTGCTGTTACAAAATGGGACAAAATGTCGAGCAATATGCTTACAAAAATAACTAAAGTTACACACATGAAATGATGAAAAACAGTACCTTGTCCAATATTCCAATTAGGTGAGGGAAGGTCCGAAGACAACCGTTGGTGAGGTGGTAGCGAGGTCCATCAATGTCCTGGAGGGAAACGCAACGAACGACAGTTCTCACTTCATTTTATCTTGAGTCTTCTTACACGAATCGCGGTAGAACGCTTCTCGCAAAGTTCATCTGCCACGGAAGCACGCACAAAGAAGATCTTGAAGCACAAACTATGGCGGGAGTTCACACAAGAAATTAAATGTACAAAATATCACACACAAAAATATTAAAAGACGTTTAAGAGTGGTTAACAGAGATTTAGAGAAAACAATATAGAAAAGCACGAGGCAGAGGGCCTCCAAAAGTGTATATGAGAGAAGTGCGTTGTGAGCCAGGGACGTTACAAGACAGACTGGGGTGGCGTAAGTAAACCCCGCGTGGTGTAAAACGTTTTTAGAACAGTGCATTCCAACCAATCAGATTTCAAGACGACTGACTACGTCATATCGCCTGATTTATGTCGCTTTTAGAAAGCGTTATCCCCCTCTCTCTCTCTGTTGAGATATTTCAAATTAAAAAATAATACAACTTAAAATGCGCTCTTGGCTTAAAAACTATTTCTTAATGCTAAAGTGTTAACACATTAAATGCTATTATAAAACCTTAAAATATAAGTTATAAGTACTGAACAATATGTACTTACATTTTTTTTATATACATTTTTCAAGTTTGAGGTTTGAGGTTATAGCCAAAAAAATTCTATGGCAATTTCTGGCTATATATTCTTCATATATACTTCAATATGTACAAACTGTCCAAATTTTATAGCATTTTGTCCAAAAATCAACTATATACAGCACTTTTTACAAAAATGTACATACCGCATTTTTATTGAATTTCTGTTGCTATGATTTGTAACAGTATCAATAATAAAATATGACACAACACTGATGTAATATATAACAGTTTTATTCAAAGAGATAAAAGAAAATGTAATTTGCTTACTAAAATAAAGATAAATTGTAATAAAAAAATATTTACATAGGCCTATATAGGCTAAATTATCCGCGATGCGACATATATTTAGCAGGTGTGTTTAGGGAAGCAATATGTATTTTCACTCAAAGGTGAGGCTGACCTCTTCATTTTGTTTATTAGGTAAACACAGATACAAATAAAAACATCACTAAAATAACATAACCACACTACTTGACAATAACAAAGAAAGTAAACATTGCCACTGACGCTGCCGAGTCAGGTGACTGACGCGACTAGAGGCAAGTAAACAAACAATATTGAGTACTTGATATTTTTTGTTTTCCATAGTGTTATACACTATAACAAATTTTTTTATGAAAATTTATTATTTTGCGAGTATTTTGATATAAATACGTAGGGCGAAACGTAATATTTAACGAACGAAACAAAAAATTTGTGACGGCCGGTTATTCCGCTGTTGGCATTTCTTGCATAAAACGGGGGCGGCGGACTAATCTGCCGTTGGCACTTCTCGCATAATTTGCCGACGGCCGATTACTCCGCCGTTGGCACTCAAAGGGTTAATACAGTCTACTATTTCGAATGAATAAACAGTATTTGTGATCAAAATACAAATGTTTTCATCTAGTTTTTGTTTTAATATCAATAGTTCATTCCAATTTTCAACACACCTCACATCAGCTCCAACAAAACAAAACAGGAAATGCAATAAATAATCAACCTACAACCTTTGATGTTATACACAAGCAGATTTTCCATCCAATGTTAAATGTTGAGTCTCAAAATATCAGCTGTTTTTGTGGTCCATTGTGGAGCGCTAGTGTTGTAAGTGCCATGTAAATGTAATGCACTTTAAACCAGCTGTGGTTACGGGCCTAACTAACAATATTACTGCCACAAATATTGCTATTAGATGATTTATCCATTGTAGGTGTATATATTCAAGGCTATAACATAAAATCATGGTAGGTATATGGATTGCTGATACTTATAAAACATATTTTTTAATCTACTATTAACTGATTGCTGGTAACCTGAAGTAGAGGCCCAATGTTATATCTATTTATTGTCTTGAACAACAGTAATTATTGCTGTTTGACTGGGTCAGTTAAAACGAAAATGCTTACTGTGTGATAGTGATAAAAAAATTAAATGAAATGAAAAACGTCTTTATTTTCAGGCGAAGTTAGGACTTGTCAGTCCTTTCTTCCACTTAACCTGATAGCAGTAAGTGATTGTAATCATAGCCTAAAGTAGTTAAATATGATCATATTTCGGACCTTTTCCATTGATTCACTACCTGTACTTTTTCCGTTAATTTTTATCACAATTACGGTGTTATGTTAGGTTAGGTGGCTACTAAAGTTGATCACAAACTGGTAAATACAATGATTGACTTACTGCCTAATGTGCTCTCCATGATAAGATAAAGCCAGCGATATCGGATTACTAGCGAATAAGGAATACCACAGTGGCTTGCTAATATACAAATCATTAGCAAATCATACACTAATATACAAATCATTAGTGAATAGTTTTTAGAGCAATAGAATATTTATCAAGCAGTAGTGAATTAACGGAAACAAGAAAAAGTAGTGGTAGTGAATTAATGGAAAAGATCCCATATTTCTTGTTTGTAATTAATTAAATTAAAATAATTTGTATTATACATTTTTGTAAAAATTGGCCAACCTTTATTAAATTTACCAACCAATAGTTGAGAAAAGAAACACTTACAGGATGTCAGTCGGTAATAAATTTCGTGGAAATGTCAGGAAAAGAGAATAATGCACTTTGAGAGAAGGCATTAAGTCACAGAGAAGCCTGGAATTTATATTTATAAATTTTGTATTAATCTGTTAATTGCTATTACATTGTGAAGGAGAACTGTTGGACAGGTGAGTCTTCTGGAGGAACCTTCATGCAATGAAAAACTGGGACGAATGTCTATCATGTCATCTAGCACCTGTAAAACTTCATCTAGTTCTGGTTCTGTAGGGTATGTATACAGATAAAATCATTCTATCTCCTCTTATACAATGTTTTTAATGGTTTCTCTGTTTGTGAATAGCATACAATTTTTTTCCGTATCTTCTATTACCAATAAATAAAGTTTTAAGTAGGGTTAGAAAGGGTTAACATTAAATTTACAGCACAATTTAGATACTCTAATTTAAATATTAGACACATATCACAACAAGAAACTCATTTTTAATTCCATATAAAGAAAAAAAAACTACAATCTTAAATTTAACTTAGGGGTGTGCGAGTACTCGAAATTTCGAGTATTTGATTGAGTATTTTACTACTCGAACTTGGCTCGAAGCTTTCGAAACTACTCGAAGTTCGATCGAGTAGTTGTATTTCACGAAATATCATATTTACATCGTTATTTAGTTTTAAGAGTAAACAGTTTTATAAGTTATGAATAAAACATGTGTGCTTCCTCGTGTTTTATTTTACCCTTAATCATACATTATCAGTTTGGTACACGTAATTATGAACAAAACAATACGTCTAAGAATAGGTAGTACACGACGACAGTCAAATGAACTAGTCGACGTATTGAACGAGTTCGTTCATTAAGATTGGAACTAGTTCAATTCAAAGTGAACAACAGAGCTGGGAATGTAGCGATCACTGTAAATAGTTACTGTAGTAGTGATCACACATGTTGGTTGTCGAGTCTACTAGTCACTTGTAACCTAACCTAAAATAGCGTGAATAAAACAGAAGTGCTGGTTAGTGTCTTTATGACCCAAGAAAGGGGACAAGAGATCCGGTTTAAGATGCTCAAAAAGACCTGTTACCGATACAAATCTAATAGTCTGTACGCCGTGGAAATTATACATATTTTCGTTCATATCAGTAATATCGTTCAATCAAAAGGGTCCCGAGAACGGGTCACTTTACATTCTATTAATCAAACTTTCCGTCTTTTCTAGATGAAAGTTTATCTCGGTTGTTGTACACGTACGTGCAAGGAACCGTTCAGCTCCTTTTCAGAACTGAAATTATCGTATAATAGGGAATCGTCCAATGATTTGACGTAAGAAAATACCATACCATATTATATAAAATATGGTAATGGCGTACTAGCAGCGTGTAACACAACAATATTGATTTATTTTCCGGCAAATAAAAATAGATATATATATATATCCGTAGCGAACGTCTATTAATTATTATTCCGAAAACACCTTGGATTGCCAAAACTGAGTGTAATATTTGCGCATACAGTATTTTTTCCTGTCAAATTGTTGAACGGTTTTCTGACTAGGTTAGACAATAACACAGTTGGAGTGTAAAAGGTGGTAAAGTACGATAATATTGATTCGTAAACTCACTGAACATTGACATCAGCAGTATGTCATGGTTCCCTGTTCACATTGACGTCGATGTCGATGTTAACTGTAAAACAATTATGAATCAACCAAAGTGAGGGAGAAACATATTGGAAGACCTTTTCTAAACAAATTACAACAAATTTAGAGATTCGGGAAATAAGTTTTACTGACCCGAAGCCTTATCAAACGTCTCATTTTTATTCATAAGTTTATGATTTAGGTGCTCAAAATCTTCACTGTATCACTAGTTGGCACTTAGCTGATATTTCAGACTGCATCTCGTTGCTAATATCGGCTAGACCTATTATATTAGCCGACTACGTCTATGGTTTTCGTTCGATTACACCATGTTTTCATGAATTTTTCGTTATGACATAATTATTTATCTGTTGTTCAATGTAGCCTCATGTATCGAAGTAGTTTCAAGTTGCACATATTTCATTACCGATTATAATTTAATAACTAATTCATCCTAAGCGACTTTAAAATTTATTTTTAGTAAACCTGCTTAGTTATTATTATCAATCGATTGAACTACAGTCTTTCTCATCCAAATTTTCAAATTTGATTATATAATTCAGATCTTATTTCTGATTAGTTGTAACCTTGTTGTACTGAATTAAATACCCACAGAATACAGATCCACTCTTCTTGGCGTGTACACAATCAATCTTTTGTTGAGAGGAGGCAATTCTGAAAGCAAATGACTGCATTTGGTTGGATGCAGCTTTTGTCATCAATCTTTGCTACGTTTTGGCGGTATACTTTGAACTGAACCACCAGGTAAGCATATCGGCCGGCTGTGAAACAATATAATTGGCTTGCATAGAAAATCTGATCTGTGATATGGGTGAACAGATTAAATCTTTATAATCCACGTTTCAATTAATTACATACTTTCTTAGTTTCTTACATCATATTAGCTATGAAAAAAGGAAAAAGTTTAAACAAAACAATTTCACATAAAAATATCGGAAGGCAGGAAGTTTTAATCATCAAAGTTAATTTATCAACTGTAGTTACAAACAACAAATCAAAATTATTGTGTTCAGTTTAAATGTATATATTTACGAATCTGGCAAAACTTAGGTTTAGGATGGTGTCTGCCTTTTACAGTTGTCTTGGGTAAACAGGACATTTTTCTGTAAAAATATTCGTTCAAAAATACTCTATACTCGAAAAAATGCCAACTACTCGACTCGAACTCAAAAATCACTACTCGCACACCCCTACTAAATGTAAAAATAATTTAAAGTTATAAATGGATAGATTCAGTGTTATTTATTTATAAATTAATGCTACGATATATTGGTTAGTCATAAATTTGTATGTCAATAGTAGTTGATTGTTTTCTGTTATGATAGTCAAATTAAACGCAACCCATGGTACACGTATGGCCTGCAACTCATTAAATATGAGTTGTATCATTTGTACCAACTGTTCCAGGACTCCAAGAGTTCAATAATCTGGAATGATGATTATAAACGAAAAAAGAAACAGTATGAAAAGAGAACCAGGGAAGACAAAAATAACTATTTAGTGAAAACATTTTAACAGTGTCTGGCAATAACACTAAACTAATTTGGAACATAATTAATAAAACTGTGAAACAGCCATCAGTTTCAAAAAATATAAAAATTTTGGATGAAAATGGCCTAGTTATCAGTAACCCTAAAAAAGTTGCAGATAATTTTAACGATTATTTTATCAGTGCTGTAAACTCTATTGACATTAGTAGCAGTGGTTCAGGCTTATGTATTTCTAGACCTGATACAACAGTGAATAGAGAGGAAATTATTATGACAAACTTTAAGCCAGTTGAAGTAAAGGAAATATTGTACGTAATTAGGGATTTTAAACCCAAAAGGTCAAAAGGTTTTGATGGGATCCCAATGTCTGTGATAAAGGAATTTGCAAGTGAAATAGCTAAGCCCCTAACTCATATTGTTAATTGTTCCCTTCAGGAAGTAATCATGCCTTCAAAACTTAAAATATCTAAAGTCATACCTGTGTATAAGAAGGGTCGACAAACCCTGAGGGACAGCTTTCGCCCAATATCTATTTTACCATCATTTTCAAAAATCTTTGAACGTGTTGTCTACAACCAATCCTTAAATTTTTTAGCAAACAACAATAAATTAAATCCAACACAATTTGCCTTCAGACCTAACAAATCTACAAAATTAGCATTAATTCAATTTATTGAACAAATTCTTGATGCAATGGATTGTAAAAAGAAAGCGACTGCATGTTTTTTTTAATTTAACAAAGGTGTTTGACCTTGTTAATTATGATATCCTTAATTTAAAACTCTTTGACATTGGCATACGAAGTCATTGTCTGGAATGGTTTGCTAATTAGGTAAAAGATAGATATCAATTTGTACAAATAAACCACACAACAAAAAACAACTTCACTTCTATGTTTTGTTCCAATGTCAATAAGATCAAGGCTGGTGTCCCTCAGGGTTCTATTCTGGGCCCTCTCCTGTTTCTAATCTTTGTTAATGACATAACAAAAGTTGTGCCAAACAAAAATTTGATTGCCTACACTGATGACACTACTGTAATAAATATAAACAGTTCACCCTCTCTACTAGAAATTGACACCTATGTTTTAATCAACCAGGTTTTCGGCTACTTTCAAATATAAATATGTTGCTCAACCCATCCAAAAGAAAATTTATCGACTTTCAAGCCAGGATACGGTCTATGTACTGATAATACAATTAATTAATTCTGGGAGATAATGCATTTAGTAAGAAGTCGATACAACTTAATTTTTGGGTGTAATGGTTGATTTCAGGCTGAAATGGTGAGGGATCATATTATATTTCCTTTCTTCAAATTAACAACTGGACTTTATATAATTAGAAGAATATCAAGTGCAGGAAATAAACAACTTTCGTTAAATTGTTACTATGGCTTTTTTTATTCGCATATAATATACTCAATAATACTATTGGGTACCTCTTCGAAGCAAAACATGCAGAGAATATTTGTGTTACAAAAAAGAGCTCTCAGATACATTGATCATCTGAAACATAATGAATCTTGCAGATTCTTTTCGGTCAAACAATATTCTCACAGTTCCATCCATCCATTTATATATACCAGTCAATCATTTATAATGTTGAAAATAATTTACTAGAATGCAATACAAGACACCATAATTATGACACTCGCCATAAAAAAATCTTTTCAGAATCACATTGTACAAAACTATATGAAAGTAAACCTAGTTATATGGGCAAAAAGTTTTTATGGAAAACTTCCTATATCGCTAAGAAATCTAGCTTATACAAAGAGTTTTAAAACTAAACTTAGTGAATGGCTCATCAGCCAGTGTTTTTATAGTTTTGAAGAGCTGTTTGTATCCCGAGGGGAAATGTTTACCACATTACAGGCTCATAATGTTAATGAACGTATTAAACATTTGATTTACATTTAAATTTTTACTTCACAATAATTAAATTGTTACTCCACTATTGTTAAGTAAAAGATTAGAGTTGTTACAGTTTGAGAGTAAATTTATCTGCACATTTTATCCTTTTGGTTATCTATTATCTTAATTGAATCATTGTAAATGTTGTCTTTTATCTAATGTATTTTTTATTGCTTAATTTCTATAAATTAAAGAGTTCTGGTTTGTTTGCAACAAACCTGTTATGGTTGACGACTTTTGTACCCTGAATAGGGTTTGTGTAATGAGAATAAATAAACATATGTATATGACTATTCTGCAGATTGCCTGGACCTTTCCCACTACCAGGGTGCACACGTCTGTCAATCTTGTCAACCATATCCAGTAGCACTTCAAGTAGCATGGAACGAGCATATAACCGGCCTGGTCAGTACATAGAATTGATTTAGAAAGGTTCTTCAAACTATAGACATGGCAAAGAATATCAACGGTATCATTTTGAAGTGTTTCTCTAATGGCAAACAATACCATTAGTATCGAATTTAAAAGCCTATTTTCAGTGGCAAATTTGTCACACAAAATACCTTTAAAACCTATCATATTATATACCATTCAACTTGGAATATTCTCAAGAATAAAATATTATATTTTGATGAAAATAAGTCAAATGAAATTTCTGCAAAAAAGAAATAAGAGTAAGTACAAAACTTGTCCTCAACAAATATCCCCGCGCCTGAGCGTTTACGGCAAAATAACACACTTTTCCCCTAATATTTATGGTAGGTAATTTTTGTGTGGGAAATAAGAGAGTTATATCTCTAATTGGAAATCTTCTTAGCAACAAAGCAAACTGTTTGTATTCTTTTTGAATGGTCAATATCAATGTCATTTGAATCAATGTTTTTTATTTTCTGTACTGGCAAACGATACCCAATTGGTATCAAATTGTTTTTAACCTGTTAATATGTAACAATATTGTTTGTATACTCGATTCTCATATGTTTCAATTTGTTATGAAATTGTCAACAAGGAATACTTATTTTGGGCGCCTATTTATATCTCGACCTAGTTTATTTCAGCTGTTGTAAAGACGAATGTTCCTTTGCGTGGCAGGCTGTCTGGCCATCCTGGTTATTTCACTTGGCCGCTATGGTTTGCATACGTTGAAATTGCTTGTAATATATCAATCTTTTCTTGATTTTTTTTTATTTTGTGTAATTGTTGATTTACAGTCATACTTTTACTCATAAATTTACTTTTTGGATTACTGGGACATAATAGTTCAACTCTTTGTACAAAATATTTTGTTCTCAAATTTGATAAATAGTATTTCTTTTAGTATACTAAAATAATTATAACCATTAACCTAAATAAAAATTATGTTTTCTGAAAGGTAATTTCACATTGTACAAAATAAATTAGATTTTATGAAATACATTTATTGTTGTTACTTTTGTTCCTACAAATTTGCATATAACCACAATTTCAAAAAAATTAAAAAATGTTCAAATCTTTTTAAAAGTGAAAATAGATATAAAAATTTGAACAAAACTTTTACTTTATCTTGAAAAGAACCATTTTTTACTCACTTTGTATATTTTGATTTTGCCAATAAAATGTTGTTATATTTTATTATTACGTATACTTTTGAATTTTATATCTCAAGATTAACAAACTTTCATATTTTACTTACAATAAAAATTATATACATATATTTATAAAACAGTGAAAAGCATAAGAAAAGGTTATTTAGCTATTTCTGAACAAACAATATAAAACATGGTACAGTTTAGTGCATAAAAGTATTTTTCACAGATTTTTAACCCTCCAGCAGTCGCACCGAAAATTGTACGTGATCGGTCGCACTGTATCTACAAGATACCCTTATTTTCAGATGATTTACAATGGCTTAAAACTTAGTTTTACGAAACGTGATACATTAGTATTGAAAGTTTACTCCTTAACCTTATTAAACAATATCTGGCGATGTAAATTTTCTGCAGGTCAAGTAAAAAAAACAAAAAATTTAAAGTAAAATATGAAATGTTCTATTATATAACTGTCAAAATCCAAGGACGGGAAAGGTCGCTCGTTATCTGTCAGATACCAGAGACCTGCAAGTTTTAAATGGCTTCAGGTTCTTTACACAAATGAAAATTTCATCATGATTTATCTTTGAATAATCATTAGAATTATTAATCTTTGTTTTTGTAGTGACTTTTTAAAATCTTTTATATCAATTAGCTTATCCAAGAAAACTGAATATTTTCATCTAAACACACATCTAAAAACACGTAAACATTCATTTCAAATGTTGTAATGTGATATTTTGTATATAGGACTTTAATTATCATGAATAATAACACATTTTATTACAAATTGTAGTTTATTACAAATTATGAATTATCTTTGTCATCTTACATATACAGAATAAAATGTTCTGACGCCAAGGGTATCTCAAAGATATTAAAGTGTGGAGGGGGGTTGTAGATTTTGCTTCGACGGAAGTGGTTTCCACACTGGCTCATTGAGGGAGTGGAGAGGAGGGGGAAAGAGTGGGCAAAAATCATTTGCTGCTATCTGTGAGATATGGTGCGACCAATGGAGGGTTAAAATAAGCTCAAAACAATGAAAACTGGCTTTCCACTAGAGATGTGCGAGTACTCGAAACTTCGAGTATTTCATCGAGTATTTTACTACTCGAACTTGGCTCGAAGCTTCCGAAACTACTCGAAGTTCGATCGAGTATTTCACGAAATATCAGATTTACATCTTAATTTAGTTTTAAGATTAAACAGTTTTATAAGTTATGAATAAAAAAGTGTGCTTTCTTGTGTTTTATTTTACTCTTAATCATACGTTATCAGTTTGGTAGTCATATGAACTAGTCGACGTAGTGAATGAGTTTGTTCATTATGATTAGAACTAGTTCAATTCAAAGTGAACAACAGAGCCTTGAAGGTAGCGATCATGGCAAATAGATCACACATGTTGTTGTCCGAGTCTACTAGTCACTTGTAACCTAACCTAAAATAGCGTGAATAAAACAGAAGTACCGGTTAGTATCTTTATGACCCAAGAAAGGGGAAGAGAGATCCAGTTAAAAAGACCTGTTACCGATACAAATCTAATGGTCTGTACGCCGTGGAAATTATGATTCGTTCATATCAATATTATCGCTCAATCAAAAGGGTCCCGAGAACGGATCACTGTACAGCCCAAGAATCAAACTTTCCCTAGGTGAAAGTCCATCTCGCTTTTGGTATACTTACGTGCATGGAATTGTTCAGCTCCTTTTCAGAACTGAAATTATCGTATATTTCTGGCGAGTCGATTGAGGTCTATTTTGTTTTTTAATCTGAGCAGGGAATCGTCCAATGGTTGGCGTAAGAAAATACTGTATCTTATCATATAAAATATGGTAATGACGTTCTAGCAGCGTGTGACACACCATTATTGATTTATTTTCCGTCTTATAAAAACTAGATATTGTATATATCCGTGGCGAACGTCTATTAATTATTATTCCGTAAACACCTTAGATCACTAAAACTGTGTGAAACATTTGCGCATACGATATTTTTTCCTGTAAATTTGTTGAACGGTTTTCTGACTAGGTTATACAATAACACAGTTGGAGTGTAAAAGGTGGTAAAGTACTATAATTTAGATTCGTAAACTCACTGAACGGTTCCCTATTCACAATGACGTCGATGTCGATGTAAACTATTGTAAAATAATCAACCCAAGTGAGGGAGAAACATGTTGGAAGACCTTTTCTAAACAAAATATGACGAATTTAGAGACTAAAAAAATAATTTTTATTGATCCGATGCCATATTACCCGTCTCGTTTTTTATTTATAATTTAGCTGCCCACAATCTTCACTGTGTCACTAGTTGGCACTTAGCTGATAATTCAGACTGCATCTCGTCGCCAATATCGGCTAGACCTATTATATTTGCCGACTATGTCTATGTTTTTCATTCCATCACGCCAGGTTTTCATGAATTTCTCATTATGATAATTATATATCTGTTTTTCAGTGTATCCTCATGTATCAAAGTAGTTTCTTGTTGTCTTCAATCATAATTTTAAAACAAATTCATCCTAAGCAACCTGCTTAGTAAACCTGCTTAGTTATTATTATCAATTGATTGAACTACAGTCTTTGTCATCCAGATTTACAAATTTGATTATATAATTAACAGCTTATTTCCAGTTAGTTGTAACCTTACTATTACTGAATTAAATACCTACAGACTCACCTGAAGAAAATGCCTGTGGTGTTGAAAATTTGTGAGATTATGTCTATTTTGTGTTTGTGACTACTACTCTGATGTTAGTGAACTTGTCTTTTAAGGTAAGTTTGCTGATCTCCTATCTCTCTAATATACTAATTCCTGGCCTAGTGCCCTTTAACCTAACCTAAAATTCTAAAAGCAAATGACTGCATGTGGTGATGACACATGAATTTTAGCATCAGTTTGGTTGGATGCAGCTTTTGTCATCGATCTTCACTACGGTTTTGCGGTACACTTTGAACTGAACCACCAGATAAACATATCGGCCGGCCGTGAAACAGTGTAATTGGCTTGCATAGAAAATCTGATCTGTGATATGAGTGAACAGATTAAATCTTTATAATCCACGTTGTTTCAATTAATTATATACTTTCTTAGATCATATTAGCTATGAAAAAAGGAAAAAGGTGAAACAAAACAATACCACATAAAAATATCGGAAGGCAGGAAGTAAAAAGTTTTATTTATCAAATGTTACAGTTACAAACAAATCAAAATTATTGTCTTAAGTTTAGATGTATATATTTACGAATCTGACAAAACTTAACATAGGCTTAGGATGGTGTCTGCCTTTTACAGTTATCTTGGGTGAGCAGGAAATTGTTCTGTAAATACTTGCTCGAAAATACTCGATACTCGAAAAAATGCCAACTACTCGACTTGACTCGAACTCAAAAATCACTATTCGCACACCCCTACTTTCCACTATAGAGTTTCTTAGCTGTCACATCTAGGGTAAACACCTTCATGCATTCGTAACATTCATTCAATTCTGTAAATCAATTCAGTGTAAACATTCATTTTAAGAGGATGGACCCAACAAGTCCAAATTCTAAACCTGTACCTTAAGGCGTGCTACAAGGATCAGTGATCTCAGCACCGCTCTTTCTCATTTTTATTAATGATTTGCTGTTATAATATTTTAATGGGAAATTAACTGCTTTTGCAGATGTTGTTGCCCTAAGATACTCGGATAAAAATTCGGGAAATATTTGGAATAGCGTGAATAATCATTTAAGAGTTTTAACCCTGCAGTACTTGGCCAATTGTTGTATTTTGCCAGCCATATTCTTAGATAACTGAGGGCGAGGAGTAGTCATCTCCTCAGGACCTTCCTATTAACAAATGCTTTAATCATTCTGAGTGTTTATGCAAGTTTTTGGGAGTGATAGTTTATTATATTTGCGTCCAAAGTGTTGTGGGCTATGCTTGTAGCCCGCACGGGTATACACGTTATTAGAGTTTATAATGTAAATTTATTTGTCTTTTAAAGTTTTTATTTATTTTTTGAAATTTATAGTATTGAAGTTGTACTTTAAAGCCCTGTGAGTCCAGAAAAAATAAGTTGGAAAATTTATACTAACATAACACTACAAAATTGAATATAATATAAAATTATACATTGCTTATATTGTGGCAAGACATGGATATGGTAATCATTTTTCCTGTATAAGTGAAAATATATGTTTTCCTTAAAACCTTTGAATTTCATGTAAGATATGTCTCGAAACATTAGTATGGTTGCATGACATTAGAATGGTCGGTTTTGTTAGAAATACAAAACACTGCATGGGCTACAATAGTACTGTAGGGTTAAAGAATTTGTGTAATAATAACAGAATGATTGTTATTGCAAACAAAACAAAATTTATAAATTTTGATTTAAAAAAAATTTCATTTTGAAGAAATTTTATATTCTTTACCTTATATTTGAAAGTGTTAAAATTACATGTAGATGACAAATGTATAGGAAATATAAACTGTAACTGTCCACAAACTGAACAAGTCAATAACATTAAATATCTAACCGTCACTATTGTCGAAACCTTATCCTGGACATTCCATTTGAAAATAAATGAATAGGTCACATGATGTTATAATGCCATCACAATATTTTATATGATATTTTCTTCTGTTAATTAATTGGATCCCTGCACAGATAAAACAGCAAAACAGGTCACAGTTAACACATGGGAAGTATATGGTAATTTCAGTTTGAGCTGAACGATTCCTTGCACGTATGGTACAACCCCCAACTGTCGACCGTCACTTCACTGCCCCTCTAATAAGTAGTAAAATACATCCCACACTAATCAAGGCTAGCCTACCATGTTTTTGTTATCATTTAAAGTGGATTTGTATTCACTTTCAGGAATGACTTTGATGTCAATTAAGACAAAATTATCAATATCAAACCATATAGTTGGTTATGTCTTACAATAACTATTGGAAGAACTCTCGATTGAAATTAGTGATTGTGTTCTTCTTTCAGGACGAGAGTTATAACTTCCTGGGAATTTCTGAAATTCTGGGACCGGTACGTCCCTAGTGATAAATATTCTCACGTATACTTTTCACCAAATAATTATAGAATATCCGTATATGGCATTTTATCATACAAAATTATATAATAGTATTTTTTTTATGATTGATTAGGTTAATCTGGAAATTTGATTAAACGAGAATCTAGTGTATTTTGTCCCAAAGTTTTTCCTACCTAAAAGTATGATACTGTACCTAACAATTGATACAAAATTGTTAGTAAATTAATTGCTAGTACAAAAAAAAAAAAAAAAAAAAAAAAAAAAAAAAAAAAAAAACATGCTATGGGACGATACAATTCCTGGAGAATGAAGAAGGGCTGTTATTTCTTATCATATAAAATGCTCGTCTAATTAGTAAGGTAGAACTGGGACTATTTAATTCCTGGAGAATGATGAAGGGCTGTAATTTCTTATGATATAAGTAGGGGTGTGCGTTTAGTGATTTTTGAGTTCGAGTCGAGTAGTTGGCATTTTTTCGAGTATCGAGTATTTTCGAGCGAGTATTTATAGATGGATTTCCTGTTCACCCAAGACAACTGTAAAAGGTAGACACTATCCTAAGCCTATGTTAAGTTTTGTCAGATTCGTAAATATATACATCTAAACTTAAGACAATAATTTTGATTTGTTTGTAACTGTAACATTTGATAAATAAAACTTTTCACTTCCTGCCTGCCGATATTTTTATGTGGCATTGTTTTGTTTAACCTTTCTCCTTTTTTCAGAACTAATATTATGTAAGAAATTAAGAAAGTATATTATTAATTGAAATAACGTGGATTATAAAGATTTAATCTATCTGAGATCAGATTTTCTATGCAAGCCAATTATACTGTTTTACAGCCGGCCGATATGTTTATCTGGTGGTTCAGTTCAAAGTGTACCGCGAAAACGAAGTGAAGCTTGTTGGCAAAAGTTGCATCCAACTAAACGGATGCTAAAATTCAGGCGTTATCGCCAAATGCGGTCATTTGCTTTGAGAATTGCCTCCTCTCAACAAAAAAATGATTGTGTACACGCCAAGAAGAGTGGATCTGTATTCTGTAGGTATTTAATTCAGTAATAACAAGGTTACAAATAACCAGGAATAAGCACTTAATTATATAATCGAACTTTAAAATCTGGATGACAAAGACTGTAGTTCAATCAATTGATAATAATAACTAAGCAGGTTTACTAAAAATAAATTTTCAAGTCACTTAGGATGAATTAGTTTTTAAATTATGATCAGTAATGAAATATGATGGTAATGAAAAAAATTGCAAACTACTTCGATACATGAGGCTACACTGAACAACAGATAAATATTTATGTCATAACGAGAAATTCATGAAAACCATAGACGTAGTCGGCTAATATAATAGGTCTAGCTGATATTGGCGATGAGATGCAGCCTGAAATATCATTAAGTGCCAGATTTTGGGCAGCTAAATGATAAACTTATGAATAAAAAACGAGACGTTTGATAAGGCTTCGGTTCAATGAAAATTATTTTCTGAATCTCTAAATTCGTCGTATTTTGTTTAGAAAATGTTTTCCAACATGTTTTACGCTCACTTTGGTTGATCTGTGATTGTTTTAAAGTTTACATCGATGTCAATGTCAATGTGAACAGGGGACCGTTCAGTGAATTTACGAACCAAAATTATCGTATTTTACCACCTTTTACACTCCAACTGTGTTATTGTCTAACCTAGTCTGAAAACCGTTAAACAATTTGACAGGAAAAATATTGTATGCGCAAATATTACACACAGTTTTGGCGATCCAAGGCGTTTTCAGAATAATAATAGACGTGCTAGAACGCCATTACCATATTTTATATGATATGATACAGTATTTTCTTACGCCAAATCATTGGACGATTCGCTGCTCAGATTAAAAAAACAAATAGACCTCAATCGACTCGCAAGAAATATACTATAATTTCAGTTCCGAAAAGGAGCTGAACGGTTCCTTGCACGTACGTATACTACAACCAAGATGAACTTTCACCTAGAAAAGATGGGAAGTTCGATTCTTGGGATGTAAAGTGACCCATTCTCGGGACCCTTTTGATTGAACGATATTACTAATATGAACGAAAATATGCGTAATTTCCACGGTGCACAGACTATTAGATTTGTACAGGTCTCTTTGAGCATCTTGAATCGAATCTCTTGTCCCCTTTCTTGGGTCATAAAGACACTAACCAGCACTTCTGTTTTATTCACGCTATTTTAGGTTAGGTTGCAGTGACTAGTAGACTCGACAACCAACATGTGTGATCGCTACTACGGTAACTATTTACAGTGATCGCTACCTTCCCAGCTCTGTTGATCATTTTGAAATGAACTAGTTCAAATCATAATGAACGAACTCGTTCACTACGTCGACTAGTTCATTTGACTGTCGTCGTGTACTACCTGTTCTTAGGCGTATTGTTTAGTTCATAATTATACGTACCAAATTAATAACGTATGATTAAGGGTAAAATAAAACACAAACATTTTTTATTGATAACTTATAAAACTGTTTTCCCTTAAAACTAAATTAAGATGTAAATATGATATTTCGTGAAATAAAACTACTCGATCGAACTTCGAGTAGTTTCGGGAGCTTCGAGCCGAGTTCGAGTAGTAAAATATTCAATCAAATACTCGAAGTTTCGAGTACTCGCACAACCCTACATATAAGATGCTCGTCTAATGAGTAAGGTAGAATTGGAATGTATGTTAGTATATTTTAGAGGCTGCTAGTTATTATAAGGCTATCTAGGCAAAAAGATCAAGATCCCAGAAATGTGCGACTTTTCATCAAATCTCTTCTCCTTGATATTATCTGACACGTCACTATAAAAGATGGCCAAGCAGCCTTGGATTATATTGGGAAACAAACCAAGAGAAGCAGTAGAGGAGAACTCTTCAGGGGTCTCACAGTCAGTAGACACAACCATAAACATTTGCAAAGTCGTTTTGCAGTCTTTTAAATTACCTAAGCCTAGTCCTTATCTAAAAACGATATGGAAATTGTGAGAGTGGTGATATATGAAATTGAACTTTGTAAGCAGCATTTAGATGTTGGAAATCTAGTCTCACAAATATTAATCATTAATGGTAGAATATGTACAAACTTTTACAAACATAGTTTCAGCCTTAACTTAACATTTTAACATTTATGGAATATTATCTTGTTTAATAAAATGCTGATCTAATGTATTTAGGTTGGGATGGGCCATTCCTGAAGCCAACAGTACCCGATTCAACAAAACCTGTTCTAGTTTGTGGCCACTGTCATAGTGCATACCCAGCTTTAGAAAAAGCATCAAGTCCAGTTGTGTAAGTTTAATTTATATCAATTATTTGATTGATTTTGTCTATTTGTTTATAATAATAACTAATTGCTCTTGGAGAGTGGCCTAAAAGTTACAGTTGGTTTGAACTGTTAAAAAACTATACTTAATCAAGAATGATTAAACTAGCAATAAATCTGTCCAGCATCCTCGAATTTCTTGAATAGTCGAAGTTTTTGTGACTTTATACTTCATATTGTTTGTAAAATTGTGTAAAATATTAAATTGTTGATATTAACCCTTAAAACGTGGTAAACGGATATGCGCATGTGTACTGTTGCTCATTATGCGGTATCCGCATATTTATGCAAGTTGATTTTTATAAACCTTGAAAAACTAAATACGTCGCAGCAAGTTCTACGGTTCAAGTCAAGGCTGATTTTAGGTTGTTATTCAATTATGAAACATGGACTAGTTACTAGATGAGGAATAAAAACGATATGATGTATTTACTCATCTAAGTTGTACCATGATATGAGGAATATATCCTGGAGTTCTTTATTTGAGCCGGAAAATACTGATTATGTACTTAATAAGTTTTATGACCATCTATATAATACTGTAAATTAACATGTTAAAAAAAGTGATGTGAAACCGAAATATTCTGTTTTATAATTTTGAAGTTCTAATCAATATTTATTTATTTCATAATAATACTAAATAACAGACTACGTACTCAATTACAATAGTATTAATACATAATACAAATTTTACTTGAAATACATGCTAGTCCTTGTTAATTATTGTATTCTTGAACAAATCAGCACTAAACAACAATACAATATAGACTTTTTGTTTTATTCTTTCGTCAATACAAATTTTACAAGTAATAAAAGCAAAATATCTTCAATAAATCAAATTACAACAATGACAATAATATAAACACTGGAAGTGGAATGGAAAAAGGCGGCACTGCTATATATGTCAAAAGAGATATTGTTAGTTTTGTAAATGTTAAAAAACTAAAATGGTTAGGTAAATTTAATATCGAGGGAGTTTGTGAGTTTTGTGGGATAACAATTAATGTAAATAATACTGTTACAACCTTGTTAGCTGTTTACCACCCACCAAATTCAGATGTATCAATATGTTTCTCTAATTTTATTTCAATTATACAAAAAATATAAAAAAAAGCCTAATATACTTGTAGTGGGTGATTATAATATACATTTTATAGAAAAAATCAATACTGTTTCAAAGCAGTTTTTTGACATTATTAACAGTTTTAATTTAAAAATATTGGTAGATACACCAACACGAATTACAGAAACCACTAGTAGTTGTATTGACAATGCTCTAACAGATTGTAATGGATGTAAAGCAGAAGTAGTCATTCCATCTATCTCTGATCATGATGGAATTATAGTAGAATTAAAACAAGTAGGTGAATTAAAACTAAACAACCATATTAAGCGAAGGAAACTAACTAAACAGTCAGTAAATAACTTAAAAACAAATCTATCTATCCAAAATTGGGAGGAAGTGTTTCATGTAAGCCATATAGAACATAAGTATAAGAAATTTAAGGAAATTTTTACTCGTAGTTTTGATTTAACCTGCCCTGAAAAACTAATTGACATTAATAAATCAAATGACAAAAATAATACAGTTGACTCTTGATAATCCGACAGTCACGGGACCAGTAAGGTGTCGGATTACCAAAAACGTCGGATTACCAAATGTACCTCCCATCATGACTGAATTCGATGTTTAAACTTAAAACCATAACAAATACGATAGTTTTAAGCAATAGGTATGTACAGTACTGTATTAACAAACCTATTTCATACTGTTTGTGAATATTTATGTGCATAAAATAAATACGTACTGTATTGACCAAAGGTCTAGGTTAAAAATAAAGTACAGTAATTAATGCGGATAATTTTAAGAAATTGACAAACTGTATTTACTAAATTAAAAGTACAGGATTGTATGTATTATAGCAAAGTTTGTACTGTACTTACTTACACACATATGAACAGATTGCAAAACAGTAAATAAACTAAACATGAAAAAAATCTGTCATTTTCTTCTGCTTCTTTGTACGCAAACCTTCGTTAATCGCTTTTTCTTGAATGTATTTCAAAACTAAAACGTTGTTGACGTCTAGGTCATGTTCCTCACACCAGCGAATCAAAGTGTTGGCAGCAGACAAAGCTTCATCACAGCTGATCACGTATTTTTTCTCCGTCTCCACGGCCTCTTCAATTGTGTCATTTTGTGTTATGATTTCTTGCAGAATCCCTTCATCTGTTTGTTCTGCACCCAGGTTATCGTCTAACACCCATCTTATTAGTTCTTCCGATAATTCTTGTTGGACGTTAGTTTGATTACAAAGTAAAATGGTTTCTTCCACTACACGATTGTTATCTTGGGTGTTGTCGTCACCTTCCCGTTGGTTTTCATCATTTATTTATTTATTTATTTATTTTATTTTCATGCTCCAATACAGGTACTAGACCCAATTACATTGAGGCAGTTCATACATTTATACATTATTCTTTCTCGTGGGAGGTTTACAGCATAATCACTCAATTAAACCTATGTCTAAATAAAGTCTTATCACTAGGCAACAAATATAAATTCTAACAATTAATCAAAACAAACAACGATATAAATATAATAAATAGTACAATGAGAAGAAAAAAATATATATATACAACAATGATCTAGACTGTTAAAGGCACATTTTACATTAAATATATGAAAAAATAGAAGGCAAATAATAAACATTTTTGCGAAAAATAAATTATTTAGTTAATGGGACTTGAAAAACATTAGACATTTATATTTAAAATGTCATCATCTTTATTTTGGAGGAGGGGGTTATGTGGCCAAACATTTTTCCAGGATTTTATAAGTGTTGATGGCTGGACTTGTTGCCACGCAAAAGCTGCATTAAGAATAGCGTCCTTAATGTCAAACTTTTTCAACAGTGTTGTAATGTCTGCATCTGGTTGGCAAACAATATCCATAAGTAGGCGTTTTTTGTAATGCGCCTTTAGAGTTTTGATAACATTCTGATCCATTGGCTGAATCAGAGCAGTTGTATTTTTCGGTAAATACATGACCTCGATGTATCCATCGGCTGTTTCTGCTTTTAATTCTTCTGATTTTGGATGCCCAGGAGCATTATCTAATAATAAAAGAGCCTTTAATGGCAGATTATTAGCCTTTAAATGCTGTTTTACTTCTTTGACAAAATGATTATTATACCAGTCTAGGAAGATTTCTTGGGTCACCCACGCTCGACTTTGGTTCATATAAACCACTGGAAGAGTTTCAAAATTGGTGTTTTTAAACGCCCTAGGTTTCTTACTTTTACCTACAGCTAACAGTTTTAACTTATGACTCCCGGCACCATTTGAACACACCATCAAAGTGATCCTTTCTTTTAAAAGTTTCCTGCCGGCAATATTCTGTTCATCCCTTGTTACAAACGTTTTGGTTGGAAGTTGCCGCCAATTAAGGCCGGTTTCATCGGCATTGTAAACTTGTTCGGCAGTTAGGCCCAATTCAGTAATTTTTGTGTCTAGGCGCGTGATGAAGTTGTCAATATCTGTCTCATCGGCAGACAGTTTCTCTCCGCTCATCTGCAAAAACTGAATACCATGCCGTTTTTTAAAATTTTCAAACCAGCCATCGCTTGCTCGAAAATCGTCTTTATTAGTTATTTCACGATAAAAGAACTTTGCTTTTTCTTTTAAAATATCCCCAGAAATTGGGGCATTTCTGTTTCTTTCTTGTCGAAACCACGCATGAAGAGCTTCTTCAACTTGAGGAAATTCACTCATTTTAAACGTTTTTCTGTTTGAATTATCCTCAGCAGATTTTATAAAGTTTTCAATTTTTTCCCGATTTTTTACAATGTCATAAACTGTAGGCCGGCCTATGCCAAACACTTGAGAAATTACCGTAGGGGTTTCGCCACGGTCATATCTCTTAATGATGTCCCACTTTTCTGAAATTGATAATGTTTTATGCTTACGTTTGGTTCCACTTGTGCTCGCCATCATATACCACACCAAATATACTGTACAGAACTCTTAACTACAGTATTTACACTTACATACAGTTACTTTGCACTTACATATACTTAAATACAATTACAGTTACATATTTACAATTACAATGCCACAGTACACAAAAACTGTTCAAATTTCACACACTAAATAAAAAGGAAGGAGCACTTGTACTGCACTATGCTACACGGAAATACCGATGCGTCAATCCTGTTGAGACAGGAAACGAATGTTGTTGACCGCGTCGGACTACCGAGCGTGTCGGACTGTTAAGTGTCGGACTACCGCGAGTCAACTGTAAATGGTATACCTATTCTCTCTTGAGGGAAAAGGAGAACTTGCACACTGTTTATGATCAATTTAAAATGCTTCCAGATCCTCAGTTGTGGGCTAAATATAAGATATTAAAAAAACAATACGAGAAAAACATAAGAAAACAAAAAGATAAGTACATTGGCGAAAAATTAAAACTAGTAAACTTTAACCCTGAAGATGTGTGGAAAGTAATAAATAATGAAACAAAGCCACCTATTTTAACCTCTCAACTGCTGTAAACGAGTTAAGTCGTGCGCCGCCGTCTGTCCCGCTGTGCTACGCACGACTGAAGTCGTTCTGCCGAACGCGCTCAGTGTGCTGTACACGTATCAAGTCGGTATTGATTATTTCTCCACTTCAACATGCCCACGACATCTATGGATACTTTGTTGAACTACTAGCAAGCTCTTTACTAAACAGAGAATAGTTTTCATTGGTTCATTATGTTGTATACAGCTGACTGTTGGCGCTGGCAACTGACAGTGGCTGTTTACTGTATTGTTGTGGCGTCTACATCACACGATTCGCGTCTTGTTACAGAGTCGGAAATTGATAATTTACTGTGTTATAAGATAATATAAGCGTTATACAAATGAAAAAATAATGAAACCACTATGTATAAATGAGTATAATGTTTATCTAAGCATGGGTTCAGGGTTTACTCTATCTGTAAAAAACCCAGCACAGGGGGTTGGCATGCTACTGAAAACCCAGCAGTTGAGAGGTTAAATAAAAACATTACACTGATAGATGGAACACATACCATAAGAGATCCAAAAATAGTTGCACATTATTTTAATGATTATTTTACTAGTGTGACTGCTTCTTCAGACAAGATATCGTGCAATCAAGAACTCAGACAACCTGAACATTCTATAAATAGTTACACTGAAAAATTGTTTTATTTCAATGAACTAGCTGTTCAGGATACAATTAAAATAATAAAAGATTTAAAATGTAAAAGGTCTTCTGGTTCTGATGGAATACCTACATCTGTTGTAAAATATTGTGTTGAGATTGCTGTCCCAATAACACACTTAATTAACTCCTCATTCAATGAAGATACTTTCCCTCACCTTCTTAAGATATCTAAAATTATACCAATTCATAAATCAGGCAATGTCCAGAAGACAGAGAACTATAGGCCAATATCACATTTACCAAGCTTTTAAAAGATATTTGAACGAGCAGTACATAATCAGTTGATAAGATATTTGGAAAAATATAATAAACTAAATCCTTCACAGTTTGGTTTTCGTCCAAAGAAATCTACTAAACAGGCTCTCACAGCATTTCTCGAATCAGTTTTAGATAATCTGGAATCAAAAAAGATAGTATCAGGCTGCTTCATAGACCTAAGTAAGGCATTTGACATGGTTCGACCAAAGTTACTGATTGAAAAATTATCAAACATAGGTATCCAAGGGCATTGTCTAAGGTGGATCCAAAGTTACCTAGAAAATCGTCTCTGATATGATGTCTAGAAAAGATGTCTCTGAATATAATAATGGAAGGACAGAAACATTTCAATCCACATTAAGTCAAACAAAAGCAGGTGTACCACAGGGTTCTATCCTCGGTCCTTTATTATACATAAGTTACGTTAATGATATAATTGAAACAGTCTCTAAAGAAAATATAATTTCCTTTGCTGATGATACTTCAATTTTCAAAGCTAGTACAAATCATGAAAATCGAGAGATTGAAACATTTATTACCGTGAATGAGATATCTAGCTATTTCGCAAATCTAGGATTAAAAATAAATCCGAATAAAACTAATTTTATTAATATAAACTTATAAAAAAAACAAATAAAATACCTCTTTTTAACATATTATTAGATGAAAAGAAGCTAACTCAAGCTGAAAATGTTAAATTCCTTGGAGGGACTGTTGACAGCAACCTAAGTTGGAATGAACATGTCAATCAACTTTCTTTGAAATTGGCATCCGGTCTTCATATAATAAGAAAAGTTTCAAAATTAAAATGTAAACCTATTTCAATCAGTTGTTATTATGCTTTCATATATTCCCATATAAGTTACTCAATAATTCTTTGGGGTTCATCATCTTTGCAAAACTTAAATAGAATCTTCATACTACAGAAAAGATCAATTAGATATACAGTATAGATAACCTGAATTCACTTGATTCATGCAGGGACTCTTTTGTCAACAATAACATTCTTACAGTACCATCAATTTACATATTGGAATGCATAATGTACTGCATATCTAATAATCAGCTTAAAACAGTAAAGAACCATTCGCACAATACAAGGAAAATAAACTTTGCTGCAACACATAGATTAAAGATATATGAGTCCAAACCTTCATACATAGGTAATAAGTTAACAGTAAATTACCTTCTCAATTGAAGGTAGAAGTTGATAAAAAATGCTTTAAAAATAAACTGAGGAACTGGCTTGTACAGAAATGCTTTTATAAATTGGAAGATCTACTTGAGCCCGGTCAAAAATAAAATGGTTGTTTTGTTTCTTGGGAGCTATTTTCTATCTTTTTAAATGTTAAATTTGTCATGAATTATTCGAATTATATAGTAGTGTAGTCTAGTTTAGATTTAAGATTGATATAACCATGTATATATACTAAATGACAACTTTTATACCCTTTGAGTAGGGTTTTTGTAAAGGCTAAAAAATAAAAAATAAATAAAAAAAAATAAAAAAAACACCAGAGTTAGAGTAGTAGTAACATACACAAAAGAATCACATAATCCCACGAATTTTCAGTACCACTGGCACTTTCTTCAGGTGATTAGAGAGAGTGTTTCCACTTTTTACCTCTCTACTCACTTGAAGAAAGTGCCAGTGGCACTGAAAATTCGTGGGATTATGTGATTCTTACAATGTCTTGTAATCTACAATGTTAAGCACTTCCTGGCGTCCTACCCCCATTAAGTCTAGCAGAATGTATTTGTGAGGCCGCAGGCCGAGTTTCAAAAAGGAGCCTGTAGCAGAGCGTCCTTCGAGGGCCATAAGCCGAATTCCACAAAGGGGCTAAAAGAAAGTTCTCAGGCCGTAGGCCAAGCCTACCTCACAAGCGTAGTGAGCAAAGGGGAAAAAAGAAAGTTCAAGAGAAAAGTGCAAATAAACATATGTGTATTCAAATTAGATTATTTTGAACGAATTAAAGACTCAGATGATTATAAAAACTATTTCAGAATGTCGAATAGGGAATTTGATACTCTATTTAAAATATTCTCCATTGTTTGGCAAAGAAAAAAATAAAATAATAGTATCAATAATACAAACGTGATAACAGAAACTACTCAAGAATAATTTCTTTTATTAAGATATATACAAAGTTCCAAACTGGCTTAATATTTTCTTAAAGATTACATAATACAAAGCAATAACACTTACTGCATCATTACTAAACCTATAAATCTACTTCTTAGTGTAATTATTAGTGTTCTGCCATATCAGTTTTTTTTTTAATGAAATTCCTGCCTATAACTAGCAAATATTGACCCGTGCTGGAATTAATGGTTTTTCATAACAGAAAGCAATCCTTTATAAAGTCTGAAGTTTTTAAAGTTGATTTAAAAAAAACGAATAATTACAAGTCCTGATTTTTTTCTGCATAAAATATTTCACAGATTCCACCTTATAATAAAGTCCGTTTCATTTGCTAAGTAGTGTGATTTTTGTATGGTTGTTAAATTAGCAGTTTTTAGACTTAAGATCAGGTTATATAATTGACTTAATTTACTTTCATATAATCATGTCAGTTCTATTTTATCCAGTTTATTAATTTATAAATTAATAAAATAAATATGATGTTTTTCATTTATTATGCTTCTATTTAATAATATATCTTTATTTTCTCAAACAAACGTGGACAGTATCATTAATAAGAACATAAATTAAGTTTTCTAAATAAATAAGGACAGATAACTAGATAAAATTATTAATACTTAGAAAGAACGACATCAGAAATCAATAAAATTTATACATTAATCTGGAGTACAGCCTAGTTGTTATGCTGAGTGTACTATTGTTACTAAATGGGCCAGGTACAGAGACAGAGAACATCACAAATAAGTTTACTAAAATTATATTACAATTACTGTAGTCACTAGTATTTTTTAGTAAAATTGAGTCTTCTACATTATCACTTTCCTCACTACATTCACATGAGATGCTGAAACAATCTGCACTGAGAAATTCGCCAATTTCTTTTTCACATAATATAAGCGATCGCTTCGCCATTTCGTGTGTTTCAGAAATAAAAAAATGTAAGTATTTATAGGATAGTAACTGATTTGTTGAAAGTTAAGGTACATTATTTTTTGGAGGAGCTAAAAATGTTTGATTATCTGTTATAGGAATGGCAGTCCAAAGTTATTATCTAAGATAGAAGAGTTGGTTCCAGAAAAATCAGCTTCTCGCAGAAGGATCAGAGGAAAAGTAAGTTAAAGTACTGATATTCTCTACAAAACTTAAATAACTTATGTTCCACCTATTTACTTTATCTTTGTTATATTTACCATGACAAACGTGGATACACAATGCTCTATGAACATTCTTACATATGAGACGCCAACACAATGTTGTTGGTATTTTAAGGCGAATATGAATGGCTATATGAGTGTAGGATGAGTGTGGATGGTATAGTCTGGTTACTATCTGAGTTCAACTGTTCCTCAGAAAGGGCAATTTATTAATAGCCCAACAGCCAGGGCAACTAAGGGACCTACAGCTTTACGTGGAATCCGAACCACGTAGTGCTGGTCTGATTTTCGGCTAATACCACAAGCCTGATACTCAGTTATCTCCCTCACACAACATCCGCACAATGATTACCATCCAACATGGACACCCCAGACTTTTCTAGTAGTGTCCACGCCGATAGCAACCATCAAGCGGACGCCATGTCGGTATTAAGAGGACCGAGCATCCAACCTATCGCCTACAATCTCCCAAACACTTTGTCCCCATGTAGCTGGGTTACAGCTCTGCGCCACTCAATTTTCTGGAAACTGATGTTGTTCAAGAACGTTTTTTCTAAACTTATTAGTAGTTCTAGATTAAATATAAAAAAAAGATAATGTCTTCATTGAACAATACATCTCATTGGTTATGTTGTTATCCCAATAATATTGAAGGCTTTATAAAAAAGATCAAATGAGCCTTTTTTCACTGATTAAATACTTTAATTTTACTGATTATTGTCTTAAACAACCAACAATTACAGGTTTTTTCTAATTGACATAAGAAGTGCTTTTGTGTGATCCAGCACTGTTGCTCCAACGCTGTAACCCAAGTGTTGTGAAGATTGTAGGCGATAGGTTTGTTCTAAGCCCTCCTTTTATTAGCATAATGATGGTTTTTATTGGCTCAATGGTTACCATTTGCATGAACACTAGTAGATATGTCCTGCAAGAAGATATGAATTTTCTGGACTCTGTGGCGGGAATGTAGGCATTGTATACATTGAATAAAAGAAGAGCCTTGTGGCAGTCCATCGTTCAGGTGCCTAAAAAAAATTTCTTTATGACCCAGGCACATTTAATTAACCTGTTGCTGAGGGTGGAATTAAAAAATCGCAACATTTTGAGCTACGGAATTAATTTGTAAAATATGATTTATATACCCTTTCTCTAGACTTTGTCATAGCCTGCTGAAAGATCTACAAATGCTGCAATGTTTTCTTTTCAAACCCATTCTCATTTTTATGAGAGCCTTGAGGTTTTGACTAGAGATTTCCAACATTATCGCAAGATAACAGTGTCAAGCAACATCGAGCGTGGCTGTTCTTTGGATAGGTGACTGGTAAGGAATTACCCTCTTGCATGCAGCCTGTCCACCCATTCAGTAGTGGTGTTTCAGAAGTAACCCTTAAGCTGTTTATCCCCAGGTTGTGTTAGAGAGGGATTATAAAAATATTACTAGTAATAAAGTAAAATAGTAATAAATAAATGGTTCCTTAGAATTGGCACAAATTTACACACTAAAAAAATAAAAACTTATAAAATTACCAGTTTCATTCCCAAATATATTGTTTTGCCATAACTCATAAGCTAGTAGGGATGGACGAGAGGAGATTTTTAGGTTCGGGAGGGAAACGAGAGGGAAATTAATTTCCTCCCAAATTTTGGGAGGGAAACGGGAGGAAAATTAATTTCCTCCCAAATTTCGAAAAAAAATTTTGGAGGGAATTTTTCCCAGCTTATCATACATTAATTTTCAAACTTAGTAGATAAAACAAATAAACCGGATAATTTTATAGTAATAATAATTTATTGGTACGTGATCTAGTAGGAAATTCAGCCATTAATGTTAAGGCACATTTATGTACTCCTTATTTTATTAAATCTTTTTTATTTTTTGCCTGCTATCCACAAAACAGAAAAAAAATCAAACAGGTTTAGACTAGACAATAACAGATTACACACTTAATAAACAAAGCAATCTTATCTGATATAACTGAATTAAAATTGTAACAAGCGAAATAAAAGAATGGTAGTTACATATTACATGTCAATTTTAATTAAAATCATCATAAAAACTAGACATGGATGAATTCTTCAATTAATTAATTGAACTACAATGTAACTAGGAACTGAAGTTGCACACAGACTGGCAGTCCCTTCCTTATCCCCCCCCCCCCAAATCCTCACGATAATCTTAGTAATTATTACTGCACATTTATGGACTATTGTAGAGATGTGCATTTGTTTTAATTCTATTAATAACTGCCGCTGTAGTCATAAGAAAGCAACCTCTATTCTTCTCTGTGATTGTCAACTAATCACACAGAAGGTCGATCTGGTTTATCTGGTAGTTCCGATCACGGTAGCGAAGCTTTTGGGCAAAAGCTGGATCAAGTGATTCTACGATTCAGGCGCCATCGCCAAACACAGTCGATTGCTTTCAAAACTGTCTCTTTTCAACAAAAAATTGATTTTGTATACGCCATAAAAAGTGGATCTGTAGTTATTTTATTCAATAATAACGTGGTTATAATAAACCGGAAATAAGCTGTGAAATATAATCAAATTTGTAAATCTAGATGCCAAAATACCGGTAGTTTAATGGATCGATAGTAATAATTTAATAATTGTGCACCTAAATATAAATTTAAAAGTCGTTTACGACCAATTATTTTTAATAAATTATGATTGGTGATAAATGTATGCAACTCGAAACTACTTCGATACATAAAAAGATAATCTTTTCATCACGAGGAATTTCTGACGTATTGGAGTGACAACGGTATACGTAATCGGCAAATGTATGCCTAGCCAGACGAGATGCAATCTGAAATATCAGCTAAATGCCAACTGGCAACTGGTGATACAAAGAAGATTTGAGCAGCTAAATTATAAATTATTAGTTATTAGAGCCATATAGATATTGTGATTTTTTGTTTGTCCTTTTCCTCAATGGCATTACTTATTGAAGCCAATTGCTGGCTCTGGTGGACCAATAAAGCCCCTTGGTCAGTAGACATGTTTTCAAAATATATCATCTGCCTGAACTCATAGCATAGTATTATTTTATTATGTTGAAGTTAGTATTCATGAGGATGGATCTTACTTAAGTTTGGCTAAGAACAAATGGCTATAGATACATTGCATAAGTTTCTCCCCTTTCCAGATCATAAGCCCCAAAGTATTGGAGATATAACCTCTCTTAACTCGAACATTTTGATTCAGGGATCAGTGCCGATCCATGCACAGTCTAGTGGTACTTTAGAAGAAGAGACATCAAGTTCGAGTTCACAGCCCCAGGCAGCCAGCACTCCTACCCCTTCTAAGAGGAGGCGACCCAGGAAAAGAACTGATATCCTCAAGAAAGACCCAAGCACACCAGTAAAAACAACCAAGCTTGGTAGCCCAGGCCGTACTCCGATGCCAGATAGGAATCTTGCTCTTCCTCTTACCCCCACATCTACACAGAGCAATCATCCTTCTAAAGGTATCCCATCCAAAATTACCTAATCTTTTACTCTTTTAATATGTGCAGTCAATAGGTTGGTTTTATTTTTTAATTTTTACTGATAAATTAGTATATTCATATTCCTCACTGTCTACTAGATGACATAATCTTACAAATACTAGTTGAATTAACCCAGACTGTTGATGAAAACAACTAAAAATAACTGTGTTATTTTTATTGTGTTCACTTCCTTCTTATTTTCTTTAATTTCATACTTGTTTTTAAGGATTTAGCTTAAGCCAAAGGCTGCTGTGACAATCATGCACTGCTGTTAGACCCACCTACTTAGTGTACATCTTGACGTGCCCAATCGACTTATTGGTATCGACTCAGATATTGTATGTCTTGACAGCCGCTTCCAAATCTGTCTAATTCAATCAAATAAAACTCAATTACGAAATTCAATTAAAAACATAAAAATACTAAATAGTTCTCAAGAAGCATATTTCCATGACAGCTTCTGTTGAACAGAATCAGAATATTTTATTTCGCTAATAACATCAGTTGCATGAAATTAGTTAAAGTATACAAACTTAAAAAAATTACAAAATATTTTTTACCAAATTCCTAATCAGCACACCCTGGTAGGAATTCATCTACTAAGTACGGGCACTTTTCAATCAAATAAGATTTAAGTTTAAGAATGAATGCTTTTGAGCTAACAGTGGATTTTAGTTGTTGAGGTAGGGAATTAAACAATCGTAAAGCAGAATAACGGAGACCCTTCTCTCTATAAGTGATACGTCATGTCGTTTCTGTTCCGAGTGTTGTACAAGTGACCAGCTTTGTTTTCTATGAATAAGTGATTATTCGTTTTAAAGAATGACAACACTTCAACAATATAAATGTCCGGTAGTGTCAGAATATTTAGTTTGGAAAAAAGCTTGCAGTGGTGTTCAAAATTTACTCTACACATAATTCTAACCATTCTCTTCTGGAACCTGAACATTCTTATTAAGTCACTTGATCAGGGTGGCTACTCACCGGGAATTTCGGAAAAACCTGGAATTATGCTTGAATTTTACGGCGCCTTGAAAAAAACCTATAAATATGCTTGAATTTCGGTAACCATCGGAAATTCTCGTCGAGCGAGACGAGAGTAATCCGGTGACGTCAGGAAGGTTCGGACTTCAAGGCTCCAGTTAAACTCAAGTGATAAGTTCGGGAAACATAGTCAATCTTCGTATGATAAGACACGAGTCGACTCGGCACATTGATATGTTCAAAATAATACACATGGAATAGTTTGACAAAACGGTTGCAACCGAAACAGTTTTGACGTCGAAACAGTTGAATGAAGCTGGTGCAGACAATATGATAGCTTCATCCACCGCATTTTGCCGAGGCCAGCACGCAAATCAATCTAATGTCCAGCGTCGCCTCTTATATTTGTTGACATTCTGTTGCAACTGACGCTGCAGGTTAAAGTTGCGACTAAACTTTGGGAGTTATCGTTTTGTTCTATTGATATCTAATGACGCTCACTGTTGTTGTCTGTTCTACTGCAGCTATTTGCAAAATTTTGAAACGTTTTAGTGCCGAATTATTGTTTCAATGAAACTGTTGCGTTCTTTTTAAATAACGAAAATACATCGACAACAGGCTGGGCTGATGCATTTGTTTTGTTTACGTTTACCATTACCGGCAACAACAGGTGGGCAATAAGAAGAGATAATGTGAACGGCATGTTTTGTTAATTAACCTTCCAGTTTATTTATTCAGTTATTATCAATAAAATGCAGAATTACTTAAACAATTTATAGTTGATAAAAACATTAATATAAATTTCATTGGATGTTGTTTCAAGTGTGAAACGTTTTGTGTTGTAGTTTATTGACTTAAAGGTCTAGGCCTACTAACTCTAAAATTGTAATTTTTGACAAACTGTTTTAGTTTTGTGTGAATTATTATTTATTAAAACCAACAAGGTTATTATGTAGTTTCTTGCCACCAAACAAAATTTGAAAACTACCTGAAAAGGGTCAATAATTTTGCGGAAATAATTTTTACCAAATAATTCGAAAAAACTAATGTCATTTTAGTATTTTTGATATATTTCCGTTAATTTAAATGATATTATAATCATTTTTTTATTTTGATGCGTTGTTTTTGCGGTAAATACGAATTTGAAAACTATTTTGGTCTATACAAATTATTTCTCGAGATATAACAGAAAAACTACTTTCACGGCGAATCACGATTAGCGATCATTATATACATCAGATTTTAACCACAAAAAACTGAATTCACGCATACTCCTGCCGGAATGACGGACGATAGGCCGTCACGGAGGCCAGGCACAATAATTTAATACAAATTATGTCTATTTGTTGAGTAAAAAGTCATGATAAGTTCGGTTATGTTTGGTTAGGTCAGTAAAAAGAGTATTTTTCAGGCCAGAAAAAATAATGTTACTGGATAACCCAATTATATATTCGTGATCAGCATAAAAAGCATTTCGCGGAAATTACGTATTTTATCGAAAAATTCGGAAAACTAATATCACAACTTATAGTATTTTTGACATATTCCTGTTAGTTTAAATAGTATTTTAACCATAGTTTTTTTTATTTTGATGTGTTTTTTTGTACTGAATACGAATTTGGTCTATTACCATTATTTCTTGAGATATAACGAAAAACTACTTTCGCAGCGAATCGCGATTAGCGGCCATTACGCGATCATTATATATAACAACTATTAATCACAAAAACCAAATTCATCTTTATTTCCGCCGGAGTTACAGCCGCAGGCCGTCACAGAGGCCAACACCCGAATTTAACGCAAATTAAGAATTTTTGTTGAGTAAATAGACAAGTTAAGATAAGATCTTTATTTCCATAAAATATTCAACTGAATACATTGGATTTGTCATATTTATAAATACTAAAATACTACAACAATGTAGGTGGCAATAGGCCTACAAAACAGTGTTTTGATTAAAGTCTGCTACTGACCAGCAGCCACTTAAATATTCATCCACAGAATAGAATGCGTGATGTAATAAAAAAGAAGTTACAACAGTTTTAAACCGCCTTAATTCTAGATCTCTTATTGCTAATGGTAATTTATTAAAAAGCCTAGTGCTAGTTGCTAAAGGTTTTTTCATTGTTTTACTTAATCTAGCCAAAGGAATTTGTACATCATGTCTTGAACTGGTGTTATAACTATGTCTATTGTAATTAAAATTTAAATTATTTTGGTTTCTCAGGTGCATTAAATTTTGTAGAATTAAGGCTGAATACAGAGTTAGGATTCCAAAGTTGATGAACCAGGGTCTACAATGTTCCATTGGATCTATTCCTGCAATGGTTCTTATTGCACGTTTTTGCATAATGAAGACATCTTTTGCTGATGCAGAACTACCCCACACAATCAGCCCATAGGTCATTTTAGAGTGAAATAGTCCAAAATAAGCTATTTTCATAACATTCTGGGAGACGACACCATAGAGTCGTCTTAGACCAAATATGTCACATGCCAATCTTTTGCATAATTTCAATGAGTGATCTGACCAAGTGGGGTCCAACCATATACCAAGAAACTTGGTCCGCCGGGCACTCTCCGGCTCACTCAGATCCCTCAGGCCGAAAACCATAGTGGTGGTTTTATCCCTATTTAAATTTAAATTATTGCCATCCAGCCAACCACTAACTTTGTTTAAATTTTCCTGGATGTCATCCATTGCCAATTGTTTAATTTTGTTTTTGGTAATCAATGTGGTGTCGTCTGCGTACATAAATATACTAGACGACACATTTGTCTGTACATAGTTAACAACAACCAAAAAGAGCAAGGGCCCTAATACAGAACCCTGAGGCACTCCCTGTGTCTGCGTAAGTGGCTTTGAGATTTTACCTTTTATAAAAACATATTGAGATCTAATTTGCAAGTAGCTTCTAAATAAATCTAATTCTTGATCTTTTACATTATAGAATTTCAGTTTTTCTACCAAAAATTCATGTGAAACTCTATCGAAGGCCTTGCTGAGGTCACAAAATCTACTCCAGCAAGTTCCTTCGACTCAAATGCGTCTGAGATTTCTTCAACAAGAGCTATCAAAGCAGTTACTGTTGAGACACCTTCTCTATAACCATACTGGTTTTTACATAAAATGTTATATTTGTTTAAATGATACATGAGCTGCTTACCTACAATTAACTCTATTATTTTAGAGAAAACGGGTACTATAGCTATAGGTCTATAGTTATTTACATCTTGTTTATTACCTTTATTCTTAAAAACTGGGTGTACTTTACTGGTTGTCAAACACGATGGGAAAGTTCCCTGCATCAAACATTGATTAATTAAAATGGTTAAAATATTTACATACGATGAAATTGTTTCTTTAACAAGCTTATTTGAAAACCAAAGTGGTCTTTACTAGTCTTATTTTTTAAACTGGATACAATTTTTCTTACTTCTTTAATATTTACACAATTGAACTTAAATCTATTGGTTTCATCAGCAACAAAATCATGTTTACTTAAAAGGCTCAAAACAGAGGATAACTGGTTCTTATCTTTAACTAAAGGTATATGTTGTGTAGGCCTAGATATGTCAGTTTTATTTACATTACTTTTACAGTTTAAACCAGTAATAAAAAAATTATTGAAGTGATCAGGAGATATTAAAATGTCACTTTCTGTTGTACTAGGCTTAGTTGTCTCTCTTACGATTTGCCATATACATTTAACCTTGTTTTTAGACCCCTGGACCAGGTCATCATTTGATTTCTTTTTAGCTAACCTGATTTTTGACCTATACTCTTTTTTTAGATTTTTATAAGCAACATCAACATCCTGACAGTTAACTCTATTAGGCCTAGGCCTATTCATTAATTCGTAAAGAAAATCTAGTCTAGACTTTATATGAGCAAGTTCAATGGTATACCAACCTTTTGTTTTATTTTTAGGTAAGCATAGCCTAGGCTTAAATATCTTAAGTGAAAAGCATAAGTTATAATAATAAACCAGAGTCCATAAACACAGCAAAATCATCGTCTGCATTTACTCCGTGTAGAACTGATTCCCAATTCAAGTTACCAACCATTAGTTTAAAGATGTGGATGTTGTTATCATTTATTTGATGGTAATACTGTGGTGCAGATGATTCATTTTTCTTATCGATCTCGTCCTCTAGGAAAAATTCTATTGTTTGCCCTAAATGGTCACTTAAGTGTAGGTTAACTACTTCGGCCTTAAAAGTTGATGTTCCATACACCAGGATGTTGTCCAAACAGTTTGTTTGCGGGTTGGCTTGTTTATTACTACAATCTTGCCTTTAATCAAATGACCAAACACTTCAAGAATAAGGAATTGAAGCGGCTAATATGTTCCCCAATGGGTTGCATTAGGGATTGTCTACCTCCTCATCACTTCATTGACAAACTGATAGAATTCCACTTAAAAACTAATGCACAGGTTTTGATTGCTACCCACGATGAACAATCTACTAGGGTTCTGCGGAATGGTATGTCCCATTGTGAATTTGTGAGATGTCTGCACCAACTCATCACTTCCCACCTGATTAAATGCCATAAACCTGACCAACAACCACTGACACCATCTGTAGTACCTCACACTGGGCAGAACTTTCCTTTACCATCTCCTTCAGCTGAAGAAGCAGTTTCTGATCAGTTCACAGAAGTGGCAACTCAGCCCCAAGTGATTAGTGTCAATCTGAGTAACCAGGTGTCTCAAGATCCATGTTCAAGTAATTTAGTTATGGATAGTCTGGTTTTGTCTTTATCATGTCCAATTTCTGATGATCTTTATGTTTAGCCGAGCTAAAAATATTTGTTTTGACGGGTTGAATTCCAGGGTTTTATTCCTTAATATTCAGGGTCTGGATAAAAAATTATCTGTTTTAGAGAGCTTTTTAATTAATAAATATGTTTTTGCTGTAGGTTTATCTGAACACTGGCTTACAGAAGAAGAAACTGACTCAGCAACACCCGAAGGGTATTCCTGTGTCAGTGCTTTTTGTAGAACTAACCACATTCGGGGTGGTTCCTTAATTTTTGCCCGAAATGACATTCAAACCAGGGCTTGTGATATCAAGCACCTTTGTTCAGAAATGAACTTTGAAGCCTCAGCAACCTTTATTAATAGTTTAAAAATAATATTCGTTTCACTCTACCATTCACCATCTGGTGACCCACATGTTTTTCTAGATTCACTTGAGAAGTTGCTTTCGTACTTAACTAGCTGGCCAAACTACATCTCCATAATTGGAGGTGATTTTAATTCTAATTTTAATGTTACAAAACAACATAATTTATCCAAACAGTTTATCAATATCTTGCGCCAATATGACTTTTATTACTTAAATACTAAACGAACTCGAGGTTCAAATTGTTTAGACAATATTCTAGTAAATTGCAAAAAAAGTTTAGCTATAGAATGTGATATTTTTAATTTTCCCTCTTCTGACCACGATGGTCTCACTATAAATGCCCCCTTCAGCATGGGTTATACGACAAAAATACAATCTGAGGAAGACAATTTATTCAATCTAGAGTCAAGCAATTACTTTAAAATGGTTTTGCCAAAAACCTCAGTAGGTGCCTTGGCACATAAACTGAGCTGCTATCAATGGAATAATATACTGAACTCAACAAATTCCACTGCTAGTAATACCTTTCAAAATTTTTTTCAAAAATTAGTTGATAACATAAACTTTTATGCAAAAATAAAAAGAGTCAAAACAAATCATTGCACAAAATTGAAACATGATTGGTATTCTAATAATCTGGCTAATATGAAAAACAAATTATTATTATTGGATAATATTATCAAAAAAAAACAAAACAGACACATCAAAAATTAGGCAACAATTTTTAAACCTAAAAAACCAATATAGGAAATCGATTAAAGATGCTAAACTATTACATAATACTAATCTGATTGAAAGGAGTAGTAATAAGTGTAAAACTGCTTGGAAAGTGATAAAATGTGGTAGTAGACAAAGTACATTGAGTAAAATAAACCCTGAAATTTCACCTGACACATTTAATAATTTTTTTGTAAACTCTGTTAATGAAATTAAAACTAAAGTAAGTAATCCTAGATATAGTTCAGAGGAGCTCATTCAACTTGTTTCAGTAAATTCTCAAGATTTTTCATGGAAACAAATAACCCCAGAAGCTATAGTTACTACAACCGGCAAACTTAAAAATTCTGATAGTTGCGATGTTTACCTTATTTCTAATAATTTATTTAAAAAAATAATAATATCTATTGCCACTCCTCTATCCTACTGCTTTAATCTCTGTCTCATGGAGGGAGTATTTCGTAATGAGTTAAAGGTGTCGCGAATATGCCCAATTCTTAAAAAAGGCTCAAGGGACAAGCCGCAGAGCTATCGTCCAATTTCTATAATTCCATCATTATCAAAATTATTTGAAATTTTAATCTGTGAACTACTAAGTGCCTATTTAGAAAATAAAAAGTTTTTAAGTGATTCACAATTCGGATTTAGAAAGGGAAAATGCACAATTGATGCTATAGATATGCTGGTGCACGAAGTGCTATCAGCTTTTGAAGGAAAAGCTTTCGCCCAGGCAACCTTCTATGACCTGAGCAAAGCTTTTGACTGCGTAAATCATTCTGAATTATTAATGAAATTGAACTACTACGGTATTAAAAATACTCAACTCAAGTTTTTTAAATCCTATTTCTTTAATCGTAAACAAAAAGTTTTTGTGGACGGTGAGTGGTCCCAGGAGATAGAAGTCACAAATGGTGTTCCTCAAGGATCGGTCCTGGGACCCCTATTGTTTTTAATTAGCATAAATGACCTTCCAAATTTTGTAAATAGTAAAACTTATCTTTATGCCGACGATTCAACCTTTTTTAATTCAAATTCAAACTTTGAACAACTTAAATCACTAGGTGAAAGAACACTAAAGAAAGCATCTGAACGGTTCAAATCAAATGGATTTCTCCTAAATGAAGATAAAACTAAAGAAGTAACATTTTCTTTAAGACCGGTCAGTGAAAACAATTTAAGTGATAATTCAACTGAGTGTTAAATTTTTAGGAATTTTTATAGACAAAACTCTGTCTTGGGGACCACATGTAGATTATATTAGTGGTAAATTATCCAGAGTAATTTATTTGTTAAAACAATAAACTTACTGTGTGCATCAAAATTATATTAGATCGGCTTATTTTGCTTACTTTCAGTCAATATTTAGATATGGAATAATCTTTTATGGGAATTGCAGTAGGATAGAGGAAATCTTACTTCTGCAGAAAAGGGCTATAAGAGCAATCTCAAATGTAGGTCCTATAGAACATTGTAAACCCCTATTTATTAAATTGAATATTCTAACTGTCATAAATATTTACATCTTTGATTTGATTTTATATGTTTTAAGAACTCCTGGTATAATTAAAAAAAGTGCTCATCAGTATAAAACTAGGATTAAAGATCAAGCTACTATTAATTTTGTTAGATTACATAAAACTTCAAACAGCCATAATATAGTTTCACTTATAGTTTATAATAAATTAACCAACTTGATTGACAAGTATTCAGAAAAATCTTTCTGTAATACATTTTTTAACTGGCTCCTGAAGAACCCATTTTATTCTATTGACGAATTTTTTTAATATTCCTAATATTGATTTTTGATTCATTCCACTTAATAAACTTATATAATTAGCTCCTAAAGCAGCCTTTTCATTTAATCAACTTTTTATTTATACCTATTTTTTATTTAATTAATTAAATAAACTGTAAAGGTATGTAATTGCTCATAATCAATTAACTTATTATTATTATTTCTATCTATTCATGTTTTGAATTTATATTCTTAAGAATCTATTGACTAGCATATATGTGCTGTACATATGACTTTGTCAATGCTATAATAGTTGTATGACAAATAAATGGAATTTGAATTTGAATTGTCACAAATCCATACATTGAACACAAATTCAGAAATGTATGGGTACTTGATCTTGAATGTTTATTTTAATATTAAAATCACCACAAACAATTGCAGTTTTACTTCTTTTGACTAAGAATTCAAAAACTTTTGTCAGAATTTCAAAAAATACATTAACGTCCGCAGTAGGTGGTCTGTAAAATAAAACCACTACTAGGTCATTATTGTACGTAAACCAATCAACTCACATACAAAAGGTACGGTTAGTATTGAGAAATAGTTAATCAACTTAAAGTTTATTTTTTCACGCACATAAATAGCCAGTCCACGATGCTTTAGGTGGTCTCGACAGTCACTAGTGGCTAGGCAGTAGCCTTTTAAAGAAAATGAGGTTATAGTGTTAGAGTCTTGCCAATGTTTACTGACAGCTACAAAGTCCAAGTTCAATGTTTTTGATATTTTTTCAGGTTCCATCAATTTAACATAGCCCATATTTTGTACGTTATGATGTAACAAACTATAACTACTTAAACTTAACTTACCAGTTAAGGTCGAATAACGATGAGCACAATTAGGCCTAGGGCAGTTATTCCATTCAGGACCTGCTATGTTTTTATTTTGGCTTCCAGTCAATGTACCCAAAGGGGTTAATTCCTGTCCGGAGTAGTTTGACTGTTCCCGTTTAAATGATATTTATTCTTTGTCACAAACTTAGATACGTGAATGTCTCTAGGCCAGAAGTCGGGCTTGTAGATTTCACTCATTAGCTGTATAGGTATTCCCACTTTAAAGGAAGCATATTTACTAGGATATTTGGATGTAATATTCTCTACTTCAAAGTAGCATCCGGTTTTTTGCTTTTTTAGAAATGACTTTATATCCTCACAGTTTGTTGTGGGGCTTAATCGAGACACAAATAGAAAGCCTAATTTTTCTACTGTTACTAGGCCTAGGTCCTTAACCTCAGATTTACCAGTGATGAATTCACGCTTATGATTCCTTGAGTTGGAGACAGAATTCCCTTTGTTCTTGTTGAGAAACAGTTCTCTTTTGGCTTTTCCTGTATTTTTTCTTGATTTTATCACTTTAAATAATTCTTCATTTTCGTTAATACGTTCATCTTCATAGTTTGATACAACTCGGTTATTCACATCGTCATGGACCTGTAATAACGAATCTGCTGAAGCTGAAGTAGAAGAGAGAAAGCAGTTCGGATCCGCTGTTTCGCTCGATCGAGTTCCGATCGTCTCTGCAAGCAGGTGGTTTGCCTTTATGGATTTGACTTGACTGCGAACAGCCAGAGTCAAGTCGGCATCTAAATTGATTTGCCAGGTCGTCATGTCTGCCAGTCATCACTGAAGTCAAAGCATGTTTTAAATTGTTAGAATCCTTTTTTTGTCGTATATTTGTTGATTTACCTTTTTCACCAGCTTTTCCATTAGCGGTTTTGTCCATTAAAATATTCAATTTCAATTTGCTAGCATATGAATGCGGATCAGTTTGGTTCAGCATTAAATCACTAATGGCCTCGGCTTGATTTCTAATCGAGTCTTTGATTTGGCTATTTTCATCCTTAATTTTAATTAAACTTTCACTGAAATCTTTTTGATTAGTGCTAAGGTGCAATATTTCGTCAGCTAATATTTTTACTTGTTCAGAACACGTCAGACTGCAGTCCGTGTCTTCACAACCTAACCTCACCTGATCTGGTGGCACATCACGACACATGTCACGACACATGTAGACAGCTTTTCCGTTAAGTTCTTTTAACAGGTCGTATTCATGACTCGTTAAACTTACAGATGTAATATGAAACCACAGTACAATTTCCGAAACAAAGCACGGAATTTTTCGGATTTATATTTTTAGGAATTTTATATGTCTTTCAATGCCTTGTTTGGCTAATCCTGCTACTAGACCTTTTTGATGTGTTTTTCTTGTGAAACGTCTTACCAAAGTACAGCCTTTGATTTGCGTGTTTTCCAACTTATCTTGTGAGAGGAAATGTTCTGTTACCATGATGAGATCTGGTTGTGATTCATTAAAGAAGTGTGCTAACTTATCTGTCTTTTTGGTAGCCAATTTATGTTCGAGTGGGCAAGAGTAATTTTGACATTTAATTTTTTTTATTTTTACCTGTATTTTTCTGTTCTCCTCTAAAAAATGTTTGTTTTGTATAATCTTTTGGGCTTCTTTAATCCGTTTGATGAATTTTTCATAGAAGTCTAAGTAGCTCTCACAAGGGTTAAGTTTAGCTGCAGTTATTGGTGGAGACAGCGTGACCTTGAATTTTTTAATTCTGGAGTCTGTGTCTGCTGGTTCATCATTCAAGAATCATTTATTGTTATATTAACCAATGGTATCAACAAAATCAGAGTTACAGCAACACATTTGCTAAGTCAAGCCTTAACACTTTCGCTGCGGCTGCTATATAGTCGGTAATCTTACCTCAGGTGCTAAAAATTGTTTCCTTCGCAAAAACAACTTTCCTTAACAGATGCTATCTCACAATACTGAATGAATAAGCTAACAAAGGACAAGGATCCCTGGTCGGGAACGACAGCGTCTTAAGTTACAGAGCGCCGTTCCCAATCGGGCACGGCCGCAGCGAAAGTGTTAAACTAATTCTTAAAAATTAAACCAAGAATGACTTTCAATTGTTGTGGTATACCTGGTTGGCTCACTATGTTATGCTTAAGAATTGTATAAAATTACAAAAGTAAACAATATTACATCTCTGAGAGTGGACAATGTCAATAAATAAAAAGCTGTAACAATAAAATAACAAATTTAAATATATCAAAATTATAACAAAGGTATAAGTATACTATTTATAATAAATACCACAGATAAATATTTACCATAAATAAATAGATTACTCAAATAAATAAATAACAAACAAATATATAGGAACTTGTACTGTAGCTAAAACATAATATTATTTCCGCAGTTAAAAAATTCTTCCAGTGAGTAAAAAGGGTTTTCTAAAAGCTATGTGTAAAATCTTGTCTTAAACTGTTTAAAAGGATATTTGCTGATAACAGGCCTCAAGAAATAAACTTTCAATGAAATAACAATTTTGTGTTTTACTGAGCCTGTAGAAATCTATTGAAGCATCATGTTTGCCTCTTGTGTTATATCCATGACTGTTATTCTTAAAATTCAATAAATGAGGTCGGTTAAGAATATAGATAAAAATGTCAAAGATGTAAAGGTTATTGATGGTTTGTAGTTTAAAACTAATAAAAAGGGGTTTACAATGAGCCAAAATATCACTACCTGAAATTATTCTAATGGCCTTCTTTTGCATGACAAGAATTTCCTGAATTCTGCTACAATTGTCCCAAAGTATTAACCATACCGAGCACCGACTGGAAAAATGCAAAATAAGCAGTCCTAATATAATCTGGCTGCACACAATCAGTGAGGCTTCTAAGTAAAAACAATACACAGGATAGCTTAGCAGAAATAAAGTCAATATGGGAGCTCCAATTAAGATTACTGTCCAAGTGAACACCTAGAAATTTTACAGTACTATCAAACTCTGAATCTGAAACTACATTATTTTTAGTGGATCTAAGGCTAAAAATAATCTGTTTTGTCTTATTTTCATTGAGCAAAAAACCATTTGATTTAAACCAATGGGATGCCTGTTGTAGTATTTCCTTCGAGATATTAATAATTTTTTTTTTTTTTTTTTAACTTAGGCTTAAGCGGCCGGTGTCATAACTAGAATCTACAGTTTCCGGTGACAACCGCGTCAAGGTACTATCTACAATATTTACAAGATGACCAGACGTTTCGCCCATACTGTGATGTGGCATCCTCAGTGGTTTCTCTGAGGCTGAAATCAGCAAGTGACCTTCCAGCTTTATAACGGGTGGTGGGGTGGGGACTGGTTGGCAGGTATGCTGGAGAGGGGGGCGGAGGCACGACCCACGTGACTTACGGTCATTGGCCGAAAAATCAATATGGCTGACTCTTCCATTTTATTTCAATTTACTTAAAATGGGTTCCCATGTCTTTGGCAGCCGTATACTATCATCCTTATTAAAATTATTTCTTCTTTTATATATTATTTTAAGATTAAGATTTTAAGATTAAGAATAGATTAAAGAATTTTCTGAGGCCAGTCAAAGATAAAATTCCACTAGCTATGCCTGGAGTATATGAAATACCTTGTAGTTGCGGGTCAGTCTACATAGGGGAAACCAAGAGGTTAATTTCCACAAGGATTAAGGAACATATAAGGCATACTAAGAATGAAGATACGGAAAAGTCTGCTGTTGCTGAACATAGCACAAAAAGTAATCATGGAATTTTATTTGACAAAACTAAAGTCCTTGCCAACATCCCACATTACTACCCGAGAATCGTAAGGGAAGCCATAGAAATATATAAAAGAAGAAATAATTTTAATAAGGATGATAGTATACGGCTGCCAAAGACATGGGAACCCATTTTAAGTAAATTGAAATAAAATGGAAGAGTCAGCCATATTGATTTTTCGGCCAATGACCGTAGGTCACGTGGGTCGTGCCTCCGCCCCCCTCTCCAAAATTAGTATCGTCCGCATAAAGTACAGTCTCAGTTGTCTCAACTGCATAAGCAGGTCATTGATTGAGACTAAAAATAAAAGAGGGCCTAAAACAGAGCCTTGAGAGACTCCGAATTGAATCGGAAGCTCTTCCGACCATTCACCATTGACACAATTTGCTTGCGGTTGCTCAGGTAAGATTCAAAGATTGTTATTACTGACTGGTTCAACCCATAGTGCTTTAATTTGAAATAGATGTCATTGTGATCAACACCATCAAAGGCCCTGCTCAAGTCACACAGGATGATGGCCTGAGCAAAGGCTTTGTTCTCGAAAGCATTAAGAACACATTTAACAAGACTTTCTATTGCATCAACAGTACTTTTTCCTGACCAAAAACCATATTGTGATGTGCTCAGAAAAACCATTAGATTCCAAAAAGTCACTCAACTGATCATAAGCTATCAGTTAAATTATTTTTGATAGAATAGGTATTATAGAGACTGGTCGATAGTTTTCTGGATTACTCCTAGGGTCTTTCTTATAAATTGGAGATATTCGAGACATTTTAAGTTCCTTAGGAAATACACCTTCACTCAGACACTTATTTATACCTACTGTCAGTGGTTCTACAAAGGAGCTAACAATACATTATAACAAGTTATTTGACATACCATAGATATCATAGCTGTAAGAGTTACTTAATCTTTTACTTGTATCCAGTACCTGACCTGGAGTGAGGAATTTCCAAGAAAACGAGTTGCACCTAGGGCTAATTGGAGTTCTCTCGACAAACTCTTAAGGGTTAATCAAACTATTTGATGAATTTATTTTTTCTTAATTTCAGTGACGGAGTTTATAAAGTAATTATTAAAAGTGTTGGGAGGTATGTCAATTCTGGGTTTGGTAACAGCTTCAGAATTTTGCTTGATTATTCCCCATGCAGCCTTACATTTATTATTACTATTTTCAATCACTCCAGTGTTATGAGACAGCTTGGCTTGTCTTACAACTTGCTTGTATTCCTTTTTAGGTTATTTATTGTCTGTAGAAGGACTTGACACTGATCTGTTCTGGCGAAGGACTTGAGAAAAAGAATTCTGTCCTTCAAATTGGCTAGTTCTGCAGAGTACCATTTATTCTTAGTTTTTTAATATTTATTTTTATGTTTTTTTTTTTATTTTTGAAAGAAATTAATATTATTAATTAGAATGTTTAAAACTATTTGAAAAGATTTCTCAGCACTGCATCCATCACAAATAATTTGTGATAACACAGATGACCAATCAAAAGAAGCTAAGTTGCAGTTAAGGTCAACAAAAGAGGATTTTTGAAGTGTGAGAATATAGTTGAGTTTTTGTGATCATCATCAAAGGTATCATCCTTTAGTCTATTCCTTGTTAAATCAATAGAAATAGCATCATGGTCTGAAAAAATAAAAGGAATGACTTCTCATGATAAAACATTTTCATAAGAGCAATTAACAAACACATTGTCGGGACAATTGTCTCCCCTTGTGGGCTTATTATTTAAATAATCAAAGTCAAACTGCCTTAAAACATTGAGCAAGGACTTAGCAGGTCTATTCATTTTATTCACATCAAATAGTACGTTAAGGTCGCTCCCAAAGACCACAGTGTAACGAGGCCACTGAGTACAAAAAATTAGTAGGCTATTTAGTCTGTCTAGAAATATGTTAGGGTCACCGGCAGTAGAAAAGTATATGGATATTAAAAGTATTTTAAGACTTTATAAATGCTGCACAGGCTTCAAAATGAAATCCAAGGCAGAATTGAGAAATATCACAAGTTCTACACTGATATAAGTTATTAATAAGTATAAGTGAACCGCCTCTGCCATGAATAGTGCGGCAGTAAGCACTTGCACAGTAAAAACCTTGTGGAAAGGCTGATGACACTTCGTCACTGCTTAAACAGTTCTCTGATAGACAGAAAAATTCCAGATTTTTAAAATCAAGTAAAAAAAACTCTAAAATAGATATTTTTTTATTAAATCCCTGAATATTTAAAAATAAACCTTGGAAATTTATAGATATCGTATCATTACATTTAGTTACAGGCCTATCTATGCTACATTGGTGATTGGATTTCTTCTGTCTTAAAAAATAAGTGTTTGTAACTACTCGTACTTTACTACTATGCGGTTGATTAGAAACTACGCTACTACAAACTAAACCAGGCCTACCTTTAACTAATTTAGTTACATTCTCAAATCCCCGAAAGGGGGACGAATCTGGTGAAAGACTTGATAGGATACACTATACAGATCTTTGAAGCATCTGTAGGCCTATCTGGCGTCAAAGTTGGTAACGTTAAAGAATGTTCATCCAGTTTTGAGGCTGTCACAAGTTGAGTATTATTTCCCACAGGTACCACTGCTGGTGATGGTGAAGAGTGTTCATCGTGTTTGGGAATTCTCGATTCTAGATTATTATCTTCCATAGGTATAGCAGTTGGTGAAGGTGAAGGCTGTCTATCTGGTGTGGAAACTGTCGCAACTTGGTTTCCACTCTGTAGGCTTAATGAAGGCTTTGATGTTCTGCTTTGGGACTTCAAGCTTTTCCCGCTGTGTTCTTGATTGTTACTGGTTTGAAGTCTTGTATTCATCCCTTAATTGTTGGGCTTGTAGGGATATGCTAAAATAATTCTTCTTAATGTTGCTGCGGTCTGGTGCCTGAGCTAGTTTTTTTATCTGGAAATTAGTTGGGTTTCGTTTAAGGTCGAGATGGAGATTTTAGTTCTGTTCAAGTTACAGGGGATACATTCTGGTTTGTTAAGAGACCTGAGTTGATCCATTTGTTCTTGTCTCGCTCTCCTTTAGAACAAGATTACTGGTTTTATTACTATTAATTATTATTAAGCTATCCTCAGTGGTTTGTGTTCCTGTTTTTGTGAGGTCCTCAGGGAGTGTGTCAGTATTTAGATTATTTTTTATTTTCTTAAGTTGCTCTAGTTCATTTAGTAAGTTATTGATTTTGGCATTGTCTTCAGCAGTAGATTTCTCTCGTTACTGGTTCTGTTCTTCAAATATTTTTTCTATTTGGTGTCTCATCTGCTTTACTTTCTCCAGTTTGTTTTCTAAGTCACGGACTTTGTCTACAAGTGCATCATACTTTTTGATTAACACCTCCTTCTCAATCAACACCACTTAGCTCATCTATTTGTCGTTGGTAGACGCTGATTTTTGTGTTCATCTGTTCGTAAAGTTCCAATATTAGTTTTGAGTGCTGAGTTCTATTGATTTCTGTTTTAACTCTCTGTTTTCCAGTAGGAGCGCATTTTCAACCTCTGCTGCAAGATATTATGAGGTTTCAAGGTCACAGTCTCCTGTACTCTATGCTCTCACAATTTATCTTTAACTTCTTCTATGTTTGGGGTATGTATTTTTGAGAACAATTTTTACAGGTCCAAGGATTGAGCTCTTCTTAAGCAGTTTTTTTCAGTTGATTTTCCATCTTGTTAATACAGCACAACGGGTACCGGATTATTTAACTCCTATATTACAAGTGCCGCAGGGGTATTTTGGAGTTTTTGTGGTTGCTGTTGTCATTTTAAAATAATCCAGGTATTAATTGATAATCATATAAATTTAAGGTCATTTGCATTTGTCAATGTTTTATTTTTTCTCTAATTGTTAGGTACTGTGGCTAAAACTGTGTTTTTGTTTTTTATGTCGAGGTTTGTCAGATTCCTCCTGGTTATTGTTTTTTATGTAGAGGTTTGTCAGACTCCTCCTGGTTATTGTTTTTTATGTCAAGGTTTGTCAGACTCCTCCTGGTTATTGTTTTTTATGTCGAGGTTTGTCAGACTCCTGGTTATTGTTTTTTATGTTGAGGTTTGTCAGACTCCTCCTGGTTATTGTTTTTTATATCGAGGTTTGTCAGACTCCTTCTGGTTATTGATATTTATGTTGAGGTTTGTCAGACTCCTCCTGGTTATTGTTTTTTATGTCGAGGTTTGTCAGACTCCTCCTGGTTATTGTTTTTTATGTCGAGGTTTGTCAGACTCCTCCTGGTTATTGTTTTTTATGTCGAGGTTTGTCAGACTCCTCCTGGTTATTGATTTTTTTATGTCAGTGATAAAAGTTATGAAAACAGTGTATCTTATGCTTTGTGTATAAATGTTAAAATAAATAAGTAAATTTATTTCCCTTGTCAATTTGTAGAAGGTAAATATTACAGTATTGCACTGTATCAGTCTAGGTTGGTTATATATTGCAGAAACTGGTACAATGTTGTTTGTAATGGCAGTGTCTGAGGTCACTTTGCTAAGTAAGCAGTCAGCAGCTCTCAGGTCAACACTCTCAGTGGCAGTTGTTGCCAGGCTGATATTGTTGTGTTGGAAGTAGTGTATCTGTTAAGCTGAGTTGGCCATGACGGCACTGCTGAGTTGTCAAACAAATGAGTGATTTACAGTAAAAAGTTAACTGATTATTCAAAATAGACATATTATTTTTACTATGACATAGCTTTTATATAGCTTATTAGGAAATATTGTACTTATTAGGAAATTAAGTATGCTTGCTTCAGGTGTTGTCTTATGGTGAATGATTTATTTTAAATGATAATTTTCTGTGTATGCGCTTAACTCTCATACCGGCATAGTTAGGTTTACTGCCCTTAAATGCATCTGCGCCGTTAATCACTTATTATAGTGAGTTTTTACGCTATGCGAATAATTACAATGCCACTAGACGCTACATGAGTTGCAGATTGTAGTTATATACAACACACTGTTGTAGGAGTAACATATGATCGAATAAGAAGATGTAAAGTTACGATGACTCATATTCGCTGTTTGTAAACAGAGATGTAGCGTTTTTCTGATTGTGAATTCCGCGGTATAATAAATGTGTATATTATCAAAATACATGTTATATTGTGTTTATAAGTTGTAATAAGCATCATAGTTAGTGATTAGTACATAGTGATGAGTTATTTATATGAAACATAATTGTTATTTATAATGAAACAAGTGTAGGCTAACAAAATAGTTCAATGCAAAGATTAATTAGGTTCTTATTTATTTATAATTATTAATTATAATCTCACACCTATGGACACCAAAATAAACATACAAAAAGTTATTTACTTTGTAGATCATGTTTTTATATAAATCGTAGTGTATGGTATAACTCTGTAGTGTTTATACAGCATTTCTAGTTATTTTTTTATTACAACTGTATCTATAGTAACCAATTTTAATTGTTCTGTAGTGTATGCAGTTTGTGAAGTTCAGTTTATTTTTATTTATATACGACGCTCGCTACGCTCGATACACCTCGGCCTTCGGCCTCGGCATGTAACTATTCAATACAAAAATCGGTAGTCTATATTAACTATATAACGTAAAATTACAATATTACATTTCGGTACAGTATCTCACTCACACTAATTGCTTTGCCACCTATTTAGCCTATTTCAAGAGTGTTCATTTCATTTATTTTTGTTTAACAGCTGAAGATTAAACTCATAGTAAAATATTAAATAGTATAATGTCAAACATTCAAAATAGACATGTTTATTTATTTACAAAACAGCTGTTATTAATTTACTAAAATCAACCCAATGTTATCCTTATGGACCAATCTTTTAAGGGTGCTTTATACCCCTTAGGAGTACTTTATCAAGATGAAAATAATTTAGTTGTCCTATTTAAGTTCTAAAGAAACAGTGTACAAAATTTCAGCTCTCTACCTACATGGGAAGTTGGAGAATTAGTGATGAGTGAGTGAGTGAGGGCTTTGCCTTTTATATATATATGTATCATCCGTTATGTATATATTTCCTAAAACTACATAACATTTAGAATATCTAGGCTATCTTAAATTTGTTATTTTATTATTGCATCATTGTTTGTAGGGTATACATAGGGAGTAATATTAAACTTTTACCTAATACTGTAATATTGAGTTCTGCTAAACTAACTTAGCCCACAATGTGCACTAAGGGATTTGTTGAATACAATATGCTAAGTCTAGCACTTGGCTGCTAGTGATAAACCTGTCCTTATATGTAGAGGTTATTGTCCCACCCACCCGTCCTTACATGTACAGGTTATTGCCCCACCCACCCGTCCTTACATGTACAGGTCATTGTCCAATGTTCTCTGTCCTTTTTTAGAGATAGGACGCACGACAGAGAGCTTCAGATGTTCCGAAAAAGTCCCCTCAGCAAAAGATAGATTTATCATGGGGTGGATAGTAATCCAAGGAAACTCCCCCACCATGGCAAAATTGTTGAAAATTCATCCTATAGTTTAAAGATGCCTTGCTGAGTCTTTTTGAGATATATGACTTCTTATAAAGACAAAATATTAATTAAAAATACTCTTAACTTCCGCCGAACTCTTAACAGCTCCGGTTGGCTCCGATAAGTGATTCAGGTTGTCAGAGTTCCCAGGACGGCCAAACTCCTAATTGACAATCCTTCATGTTGATTTTCCTATGTTTTTACTTTCCTTGATGAATATGGAGCTATAGTTAAGTTTCACCTGAGAAATAACCCTACGAAGGATGGATTTGTATTTCCTAAAATAGGAGACAAAATACTGATTTTGTCTCCTATTTTGCATTTGGTTTGCTCATAATAAACAACTCTGTGAGCACAGAATATCCTTATTCCTCGTGTGACCCATGGCTTCTTTTTACAGCCCAAATACTGCTTTCTCTAGCGTTCTGGACAAGCATGATTAAGTAAGTGAGTAAAAATGATTTTAAGCAGAACTACAGTTTGGTGCTTCATATATATATATATCCAACCAGTTCTCTTGTCTAAGTAAGCAGTTTAAAGTACAAATCGTCTTATTATTCACAATTCTAAACGAATAATGAAACACGCTGGATCGTATATAGGCGAAACTGAGAAAACAACAGTACATTGGGCCAAATGATCAGAGAGTCCTGGTTCAAAAACATAAGATTTTGTCTGATTATGCTTAATCACAGTGATAATGTTGTCAATGCAAGTTGAAGAGCCTCGGGAAGAAATTCTGGTTGGAGAAGTAATGTTTAACTTACCCTCAACCGAGTCAACCACATGAAGAAATAATTTTTTTCTCTGCTCTGCCTCAGAGTGTCGACATTGAAATCCCCAAAGACCAAGAAATGGTTTTTAACATGTGCCAGACCATTCATGAGTGACTCAAAAATATTTATGAAAGCATCAACATTAGAAGTAGGGGATCGATACACAGCTGCTACAGTTATAGGTTTAAACAAAGCTAGACTTATATTGACAACACTCAAAAACAAGAGGTACCCTTAGGTCCACAAATCTACTCTCACACTTATACTTTATTCTCATTCTTACAAGTATGCAGGATCCACCCCTAGACATCTGTTCATAACCATAGAAAACTGCTAGCTCATAACCAGAGATATTGTTTAAGTAATCTTTGTTACTTTCAGTTAACCAATGCTCAGTAAGGCAAATAATTGTAGAATTTTAATTTTTGAAAAGAATCTCTAAGTTCATCAATTTTGTATAAACATCCTTGAATATTTAATTTAAAAATAGTAATTTATCATTGAATTTAAATAATTTTCTTTACAACTGTTTTCTATTGTTGCAATATTATATTTGATATCTCGAGTTTCTACGTTGATTACGGAACCCCTGTCAGGTGCTCTCATCTCACCAGGACTGGCCATGAATGTAGATTTAAAAAAAGACTTTGTTCCACACATGAGGTGGTGGAAACCCGTCCCACAGGCTCAGAAGAGGTGGAGAGATCCAGTGAAGATTTCTCACCCTGGTGACTGTCCTGAAAATGTCCACGGTAGAAGATGTTCTGAATCTGTGAAGGAGAACCACAAGGGGGGCAAAGCTGTTGACAAAAGAGGGTGATGGGTAACTCCAAGGAAGACAGAACTTCAATGGCATCCAGTGAAGGAAATATCCCACGTCTACGAGACTCCGCCACGCCACCACGAACAGTGTGAGTGCTCTGTGTGGTTCCTGATGTGCCACTTAGCCTCTTGACGAAGCATAGAAGTGTTTTCCAAGATGGTGCTTTCCTTGTCAGCTGAAACAATGGAAAAAAATAAATTCACACTATGACGTGAGTCATGTTTCACAATGCGTGTATTGCAATCATATATTTCGAATATTGAATGTTGCTTTTAATTTCACCAGATGACATCCAAACATTTTTTTAGAGAATGTTTATCCACCACACACAACAAAATTTCAAGACAAACCATCGTTAATGTGTCAATGTACGTTTGTGCCGCCCTATAAATATCAATCTTGATACAATTTTCAATGTTTTGGTAATTGAAAAGTTAGTCTTTGCTTATAGTGGTATGTGACTGACAGTTTTCTACAAACCTGTCCTGTATTGAATTCAAATAAATATATGCAAAGATCCAAATTATAGGAAGCCTAATGTATGTTGGAAGTAAGTAAAGGGTGCTATTGTAAATCCGACTGTCTGCTCGCTGTGGCTTCATGACATCAGCTTGGGGTATCTGCTCCAAAGACCTTGAAGACTTTCTTTCCCACTGTAATTTGAACTGGTTTCCGTACTTGTAAGATGAAACTTTTGCTATAGACTACTATATTATTATTATTATTAAGAATAAAATTGCATTGATAGTGGTATACAGTTAACTCTCAATTTTCTTGAAGTGGCTGATCTGAAAGGAGCTTGTGGTGAACAACACAAAGTGAAACAAGACTGGCAGGCAGAATTACTAATATAGTGTATTTACATTTCCTGCTGGAACCAGCACAATACTTGAAACTACCATACATTTAAGTTTTCCCATACCAGGAAAGTAATTGAAAATGAATTACATTAAAATAATAGTTTATATTATGAGTAACAATAAGAAGGCTTTTTACTTACATTTTTTCAAAGATTTCACTTAAAATATCCAACTAGGCAAATTTTTTAACGATTTTGCAAATTTGCAAAATTATTAAAAAAATTATTAATTACTCTCTGTACCCACAATGTTTTAAGCAAAACTATGTAATCAATGAAAAATATAAACTTAACTAAAATTGGTAATTTCCCGCATTTTAGCAACCTGGCTACTTGGCCTAGCAGAACTTTGCATTGCTTCACTCTAACATTTGACGTTTTACGAAAGTTCCAAAATATTGTACAAAGAAATGTTTGAAACAAAAGTTGTACAATTTCCTTCAAGTTTGCTGCTGTCAAACCTTTGGTAATCCAAAAATTCCCTTGCATGCTTTATTTTACAAGTCACTATTTTAATTTGATTTTAATTATTTTTTCACTGTATCCAAGATTACTTTTCTGCCATCGTGATTATTGTTTTGGTGCAAATGGCTGGTGTAACTGTAGGTTGAGTCTGCAAAACCAAGTAGTAGCATACCCCAAGCTAATGTCATGTGCAGAACAGTTTCAAACTTGGCCTCCTGAATAGCAAACCATACATACCCTGATGGACACATAATAGAAAAGTAAACCATATATACCAAGTTAAAAATGTAGTTTTCTGAGCACTATTTACTCAGCCAATTATCCATTGCCTTTATTATAATAATTTACGTTCTGCCCTGTGCTAGAAAATAATTTTGTGTAAAATAGTTCTGACTGTTCTTTTGCTTATGGATTCTTGACTTTTGGACAGTTTCATGTTGAGGTTTATATCTATTTTCTTTTAGGTTATCCTCTCCTTTCTGCTGATGAAGGCAATTGATTGTTATAGGAGAGGCAGTGCTTGCAAAGTGGGCAGGTGATGGTCGTTACTACCCAGGTTGGGCCAAGCTCTCAAATTCAAGCACACAAACATCGGTTCATTTCTGTGATGGCCAGCGCAAGGTAATGTCTTCTACGTGGGTGGTGCGAGCAGATATCATCACAGCAGGCACATTGCTGCTAGTCACTGTTGACTCCACATCCTTGGAGTATGAAGAATGTCTCGTTGTACAAGTCAACATGTATGTCTAAGTATAATTTTTTTTTATTTAATGAAATAACTTTGGAAAATATGTAATATAGTTAATAAATCAAATTAGAAGTGAACTCTGTAAAGGCTGGGGGAAGACTGATTCATTAATGTAAGTGAGGCAGCATGGCTGACTAGATGGCCATCAGCTTCCACCGATGACAGCTTGGCCGAATAAACAGCCATGCAGCCATTAGGGGTCTGACGGCTTGACTGACTTTACGGCCACATATCACTGAAAGTGTAAAGTCAGCGGGGTAGCTAAAAGTATAAGGTTATGGAATAGATCAGCTAATAGATTACATAAAGACTAAACATTTTTGGATATCGTGCTTATTATGCAAAAAACTTGGTAGTTACTGCCATGCAAAATCTAATAGTATATGAGGAAGCTAATTAATTTTTAAGGAAGATAATTAACTATCATCTGGCTTTGTTATCAGAATGTGTATCAAAATAAAACAAGGCAGCCAGGGGAAGGATATGTAAAGTCTTGCAATTATATTTTCAGCAGGGCTGACTTTTACAATGAATTCAGAGAAAAATTTATTGGTTTGAGTTATCAGCATGTTAAAAAGGCAATTGTAATGTTTTTTTTTATACAATTTATAAAGCTATGAATTTGCACATTCCTAGAATGACTCTATACAAACCTAATTATCCAGTATTGTTTAGTTTTAACTTGGCAAAAAAATATAAAAAACAAGGAGAATATTAGGAAGAGGTACAACAAATATAAAATACAACATATTTTAGATCAGTATAAAGTTTTAAGATCTGAAGTCAAGCAAAGTATAAAGAGAGGATTTAGTTCTTATATTAACAATATTGAATCTGAATTGTATAAAAATCCTAAGCCTTTTTGGAACGTAATAAAGAAACTAAGAGTCATTGATAAAATTCTATCAACAATGTGTTTTGACGACAAAAGAGTAGAGAGGGGAGTGGCGATGCTCTGGTCACATACTTCAGCAGAGTTTATGACAAGTGCACTATCAGTCAAGATAATCTCTCAATTGTTGAAATTCGTTCACTTATTATGGGAATGTTTAAAGTCTCTCTTTGGTTGAAGTAATATTTGTTGATTTTAAATTAGCTTCTTCAAAATTAAAATCCTTGCAATGGGGGCAGATGGCATGTTCTGATTTATCTGTCATTCCTTTGTTACATATTTGTAATTTTTCACTAAAATCTAATACGTTTCCTGAGATATGGAAAATTACAGAAGTTATTCCAATTGCTAAAAAGGGGATAAGGAAAAGTTAACTAAACAAGACCAATTGCTATTTTATCAACTTTAGCTAAAATATTTGAATCGATAATAAATTCATTACTTTTTACATAAAAAATTACATCACCGATGCCCAACATGGTTTCTTTTCAAATAGATCAATAAATTTAAACCTTTAAAATTGTTTATAGTATTGCATTCCATATATAGATAACAATGTATAAGTAAATGTCAATTATACTGACTGTGATAACTCATTTGATAAAGTAAATCATTTAAACTTTGTATATAAATTTCCCTTTTTTTAAGTGACAACGTTATATGCTTTATTGCTTCTTGTATGAATAACAGAAAAAAGTATGTTAGTTGTGAGGAATTCACTTCTGATGACTTTGTTATCGGGTCAGGAGTCTCTCAAGGCTTTAATTTTGGAGCCCCTGTTATTCATTATTTTTATCAAAGACATCTCAAACTGTGTAAAAAATAGAAATTTACTATCATTCGCTGATGATTAAAAAATGTTTAGGTTAAGCATTTCAAATTGCCATAAATTGCAAAAATATTTAGATTCTACACTTAGAGTCTTAAGAATCTTTAATTTAACATTAAAAAGTGTGCTGTAATGACATATATACAAAAAACTGAACAGAAAATAATTAATTTTAATTATAATATGAGCAAGGAAATTCTTAGTAAAAAATTTACAATTAATGAACTGGGAATATTTTTTATTTCAAAATTAACTTTTATAACTCATATCATAAATGTATGTAAGACAGCTTTGTGACCTAAGCAAGGCATTTGATTGCGTTGATCACAATGTGCTGCTTGGCAAATTGTTACTCTATGGCATCAGTGGTAACTCGCTTCAACTATTTAAGTCTTACCTAAAGAATCGTAGACAAAAAGTCATTGTTGGCCATAACTGGTCGGATGAAGTTGTTGTAAGCAATGGCGTCCCTCAAGGGTCTATCTTGGGACCTTTTCTTTTTTTGGTTTATATTAATGATTTACCTAGTAATGTAAGCAGTAATATTTTTATGTATGCAGATGATACTTCGATTTTATCTACTAACTGTGATTATAATGACCTGTTATTAGATGTAAGAGTTGATGTTGCCAATGCTGAAGAATGGTTCAGAGCTAATCAACTCTTGCTAAATTGCAACAAGACCCAGAATGTAGTTGTTAGTCTTAGAGAAAGACCAATGGATTGTTTTAACTCTAGGTTAAGTTCCAATGTAAAATTTCTCGGAGTTATGTTGGATGAGTCATTGAACTGGGGTAGCCATATTGACTACATTTTACCTAAAATCTGTAGAACTGTATTTTTACTCAGAAAGCTTGTTAATTGTGTCCCGCTCCAATTTGTAAGAACTTCCTATTTTGCTTTTTTCCAGTCTCATGTAAGGTATGGTTTACTGATTTGGGGAGGGTCTAGTAAAACTCAATCTGTGTTGTTAGTACAAAAAAGTGCTGTTAGGGTAATGTGCAGTGCAGCCTTTAATGCTCATTGTAGACCATTATTTATTCAACTAAAAATTTTAACAGTGGTAAACTTGTATATTTATGATGCTGTTGTGTACACTTTGAAAAATAAAGAGAATCTTGCTATTAGAGCTGATGTACATTCCCATAATACAAGGAACAAACACCTTTTAGATATACAGTACTGTAGATTAGAAAAAACAAAAAATATGTATGTTGCTCTGAGCCCAAAATTTGTCAACCACTTACCAACATATGTACTGGAATTCAATATTGACCAACTGAAAAACAGACTGTATGACTGGTTGGTTCTGAATCCATTTTATAACTTTAACGAGTTTTTTACATTACAAACTAATTTGATTATAATTTAATATTGTCGATCATACTATTTGTTTTAAAGATTGACCTTGTTGTTGCATTGCCAATATTTAGTGATGGTTAGTGAATAAGTTTATTGTTATCAATATATGTAATGTAATAAGGTGCTGACTTTGTCTATTGCATGTAATTGCTTAACGACAAATAAAAAGATTATTATTATTAATATTATTATTATTATAGTATTTTTGGGTTTGTCAAAGGATATGATAATAATTTTGCAAAACATAATTTTTTTATTGTTTTTTTTTTTTTTTCTTTAGTTAGATAAAAACTCAAATATGGTAGTAAAGTTAAAGGTTAAAGTTTGTTGTATCATTTGGTATCCAAGTATCCATATACGGCATATTTAATTGATATGATTTAAAGAATTAAAATAAAGCTTTAGAAATATTTATATTTTAAGTAATTAGAAAATTATCTGTTGGGACATTTTTTTCAGAGCTATTAAAGATATTACATTTTTTTAGTTTAAAAAGAAGAGATTTTAGTGCATTGCGTATTAACCCTCGAACTGGCCATTAAAATTTTCTTTACTGGCTGGTCATTTTGCGCACATTTGCAGACATTTTTTTTAATTCATAAAAAATAGTAATATTATATAAATATACTAGTTTTAATATTATTTTACTTGAAATAGACCAGGCTACTTTTTAAATATATGATATCACAATTTTAGCAATAAAGTGTTTTTTATGTGACCTAATTGTTAGAAAATGCTATTTGTTAACACAAAAAAGGGTTCCTAGAGGGGTAATCTGGGAACTACTGATGAGTTGGTTCCATTTTATTTTGGTTCTGGTTCGGTACTTTACTTCTCGGTTCTGAGTTCTTTTTGAGAAAGTTTCAGAAAAATTGTCTAATACCTTTACGCCAATGAATCAATAAATTATGTGGAATCAGTCAGTAAAAACCGTGTATAGTATTTTGGTGATTTCTCCAATATGAAAAAGACCCTAAAATCTAAAAATGACATACAATATTTCTAATAACTAGAGAATTGATAACATTTTACTTATTCTCAGGGTATGCTTGTTTACATTTTTTGCACAAAGAAAGTGTTTACTTTAAATTTCAAAATGTATACAATTTAGCTAAATGAAATATAATGCTCAAATTAGTATGTAATTGAAATTTACCTTGATGAAATTAAAAAACTTAAAACCTAGAGAAAATTAAAAAATAACGTGCCATTGTATGTCTGGTTTAGTAATAAAACTTATTAAAAAACAAATCACATCAATTGAATGAAATTACCACAACTAAATTTAAGAGGTTGATGTAATTGTAGTATGTCATAAATAAACAGCAAAAACAAATAATAATATAATTAATTTAAAAAAATTATTTTGATTAACTATTGAGTTATTTGAAAAAAAAACTATTTTTATTAACTATTGGTTCTTTTCTCAAATGGTGATAATAGGCCTACTGAATTAAGAAAATATAAATGCTGCTCACATTCATAAAAAACTATACTAATACCATAAATGCCTTTAGAAATTACAGTATACATTTTGTTTAAATTTAAGAAATAATAAACTATTTTGGGTCAGTAATTGTTGTGAATGCAATTTAAAACTTTAATCTTTTAAGACTTCGTAAAAATAAAAATAATAATTAAAATAAAATTTAACTCTTTTAAAAAAATGCTAGACTCATTTTGTTTAGTCTTGACACAATATTAATGTTAAACATTTATTTTTCAATCCAATTCCCAAGATTTTGTATTCATTGTTTTTTCATTATTAAAAACAAGCTTAAATAAATAATATATTAAGTTCATCATAAAAACCTTTTTTTTTCAAAATACGCAATAAAATTAGAAGCATAATTGATTTCAGAATGTTAGATGGGTTGTAAACAGAATGGAATGTTTCCACAAAGTTTTTTTACTAGGCAGGAAGTGATAAGAAAGGGTTGCAAACAAGGGTGGAGCTCAGGCGAAATGATGACTGTACTTTGGGGTCTTGAACAAAAACTGAATACTTTAATTTCACTGCCTTTGTGTATGAATTCCTATTCATTAATGTTATCTGTCTCTTTTCACTGCTAAAAAGGAAGTGGCCAGACTATGGGCAAATATTTTCTAACTTAGATATTTTGTTTATTTTGTGGCCAAATCACGTACTGATAAGGAAGTGGCCTTCTACTGGCAGATATTTTCTGACAAAGATATATTGTTTGTCTTGTGGCCGGATATTGTCATTTAATTGTTCTGTTTATCAGGACTGAAACATTTCTGATATGAAAGCTATCTTTCAATTACGTTTTTCTAGAATTGTAACCACAGAACCGAGATTTTCCCATCAGTTCTCGGTTCCAGTTCTTTTGTCAAGAATAGATAGAACCGAGAACCAACTTTAGGGGCCGACCCATCCCTACTGAGAACCAAAATAATACAGCTAAATTCAAAATTTCAAGACAGACAAAACATTTCAAATTTTATCTAGTTTTAGGAATTATAAAGGTAGTAAATGTTATTGGGGGCGTGACAAAATTATACTAATATAACCTCACGTAGTACAACTTACACAACAATGTGTTGCTGTGGTAACAGTATTTTCAACAAATCGCTAAAAATATTATATAATCACTAGAAATTTATAACTAGTACTAAATTTACAGAAATATATGATCTATAAGATAGATGTATTTTTAAAATGTTTACTTTGTTGTTAACTCTTGTAAAAATAGTAATAATAGTGTAAAATATACATTTTCAAGCATTATAAATTCAAATTCCATTTATTTGTCATACAACTATTATAGCATTGATAAAGTCATATGTACAGCACGTCCATGCTAGTCAATAGATACTTAAGAATATAAATTCAAAACATGAATAGATAGAAATAATAATAATAATAAGTTAATTGATTATGAGCAATTACATACCTTTACAGTTTATTTAATTAATTAAATAAAAATGGATATAAATAAAAAGTTGATTAAATGAAAAGGGTGCTTTAGGAGCTAATTATATAAGTTTATTAAGTGGAATGAATCAAAAATCAATATTAGGAATATTAAACAAATTTTCAATAGAATAAAATGGGTTTTTTTAGGAACCAGTTAAAAAATGTATTACAGAAAGATTTTTCTGAATACTTGTCAATCAAGTTGGTTAATTTATTATAAACTATAAGTGAAACTATATTATGGCTGTTTGAAGTGTTATGTAATCTAACAAAATTAATAGTAGCTTGATCTTAAATACTAGTTTTATGCTGATGAGTACTTTTTTTAATTTATACCAGGAGTTCTTAAAACATAAAATTATATCAAAGATGTAAATATTTATGACAGTTAGAATATTCAATTTAACAAATATGGGTTTACAATGTTCTATAGGACCTACATTTGAGATTGCTCTTAAAGCCCTTTTCTGCAGAAGTAAGATTTCCTCTATCCTACTGCAATTCCAATAAAAGATTATTCCATATCTAAATATTGACTGGAAGTATGCAAAATAAGCCGATCTAATATAATTTTGATACACACAGTAAATTAATCATTTTAACAAATGAATTACTCTGGATAATTTACCACTAATATAATCTACATGTGGTCCCCAAGATAGAGTTTTGTCTATAAAAATTCCTAAACATTTAACACAGTCAGTTGAATTATCACTTAAATTGTTTTCACTAACCGGTCTTAAAGAAAATGTTACTTCTTTAGTTTTATCTTCATTTAAGAGAAATCCATTTGATTTGAACCATTCAGATGCTTTCTTTAGTGTGCTTTCACATAGCGATTTAAGTTGTTCAATGTTTAAATTAAAAAAGGTTGAATCGTCGGCATAAAGATAAGTTTTACTATTTACAAAATTTGGAAGAGTCATTTATGCTAATTGAAAACAATAGGGGTCCCAGGACCGTTCCCTGAAAAACACAATTTGTGACTTCTATCTCCTGGGAACACTCACTGTACACAAAAACTTTTTGTTTACAATTAAAGAAATAGGATTTAAAAAACTTGAGTTGAGTATTTTTAATACCGTAGTAGTTCAATTTCATTAATAATTCATTAATGATTTACGTATTCAAAAGCTTTGTTCAGGTCACAGAAGGTTGCCTGGGTGAAAGCTTTTCCTTCAAAAGCTGATAGCACTTCGTGCACCAGCATATCTACAGTATCAATTGTGAATTCTTATGAATAAATAAATAAATAAATTTTCCCTTTCTAAATCCAAATAGTGAATCACTTAAAAATTTATTATTTTCTAAATAGGCGATTAGTTGTTCACAGATTAATTTCAAATAATTGTGATAATGATGGAATTATAGAAATTGGACGATAGCTCTGCGGCTTGTCCCTTGAGCCTTTTTTAAGAATTGGGCATTTTCGTGACACCTTTAACTCATCAGGAAATACTCCCTCCATGAGACAGAGATTAAAGCAGTAGGATAGAGGAGTGGTGATAGATATTATTATTTTTTTTAACAAATTATTAGAAATAAGGTAAACATCGCAACTATCAGAATTTTTAAGTTTGCCGGTTGTAGTAACTATAGCTTCTGGAGTTATTTGTTTCCATGAAAAATCTTGAGAATTTACTGTAACAAGTTGAATGAGCTCCTCTGAACTATATCTAGGATTACTAACTTTAATTTTAATTTCATTAACAGTCTACAAAAAAATTATTAAATGTGTCAGGTGAAATTCCAGGGTTTATTTTACTCGATGTACTTTGTCTACTACTACATTTTATCACTTTCCAAGCAGTTTTACACTTATTACTACTCCTTTCAATCAGCTTAGTATTATGTAATATTTTAGCTTTATGTAATACTTTAATCGATTTCCTGTTTTGGTTTTTCAGGTTTAAAAATTGTTTCCTACATATACTACAATGAAGGAAGCTTTTACTTTGCCAACTCAACTTTCTTATTACTCTTTTCTATGGTTCCTTTTTACCCAGAAACAAAACAAACATATGATTTTAAACCAGACCTCTTCCTCTTTCCAAATATATTCGAATCATGCTGATATCGTTAATAGGTAGACTATAATAAGAGATTATTTCTGACGGTGCAATATGGGTGACATTAACCCTTTCCACTCCAATTACTGGGAACCCAGTTTCCCTATCAGCTCCATTTTAAGCAAAGATTGCCTACTACATTTGTTCAGTGGGAAAAACATATATCTGATAGTTTCAAAAAGCTGATGTATTTTTTCTTTGTTTCTTCTATGACTAAAGTATGGATTAATATAAAAAAAACATATATTTTTATTTTCAAAATTTTTTAATTATATATATTTATTGGAACAAAATTGAATTTCTAACAAAAAAACGGATACAAGAAGAATTTTTGAAAAATTTAAAATAGGAAGAATAGTATTTGTTGTTTGTTTTTTGTTGTTTGTATCCTTACAAACAAACAAAAGTCATTTTCAAATATTTTGGACTAAATTATACATAAAAAAAATATATAATTCTAAAACCGAATTTTTTTGAAAAACAACATTTTTACCGAAAAAATTATTTTTACTGCAACTAGTAAACAATTGCTCCATAAATTTTATTTTATTGCTTAGCAACAGTCAAAAGGTTCATAATTTAGACCAAATTTGTAAGTAAAGCTTTTTTCAATAATTCAAAACATGTTATCAGCTAAAAATATAAACAGACAAAATCTAATAGCCTACTTGCAACGCTCTTTCATTTTCATACCGGTTACACATAGGCCTACGGTAAAAATACTTATGAACATACAGGAAATGTAAAAGATGAAAAGAAATGTTTTAGGCACATAACTAGTTGGATAATAAGTCCTCGTCAAATAGTAAGCTGGTAATACCGTCATCACTGAGGTTCGAAAACGAAACTATTCTGTTGCCACTTCCATCATTTGGTAGAATACTACTGCCATCGTCTTCACCCATTTTATTCGACAGGAATCATCGTCGTAAAAATAAAAATACTATGAATAAACAGTAAAACAACAACGATAACCTAGCAACAACAATGCGTTTTATAAGCTCATTATTAACGATAACATATGACGGAACAAAGTGAGTGCAGATAGCTGTTGCAGTCAGCCAGCTGTTTACAGAGCAGCCACAGACGACAAACATTACATTTTCTGAGGTTTGTTTACCGATACTAAACTCAAACGGTTCCGAAAAAATTCTACAGATAGCAGCACATATCAAACAACAACCCTAGCGGTCAATAATGTAACTACGACAGTCTAAATACAATCATAGAACGTTTTTATAGAGACGTCGGGCCCGGCCCGACATTGGAGTTAGTGCGGTAAGTTGCGTGGCGGGGCTGCCCCGCCACTTGAGTGGAAAGGGTTAAGCCATGTACCAATTGTGCCAACAGAATTACTCAATATTCTTACTATTCTTTTTTATTGTTCCTTTCATCACAGAAACAAAACAAACATATGTCTGGAATCAGCAACTTATCCCAATTCCAAAAACATTTTAATTATATCGCTTTCGCTAATAGGTGTATTATGATAAGTGATTAAGCTGACCGATGCTAACCAGCTGAAAGTCTGCTGAGTTCCGTTTTGAGAGTTAAGGATGTATTATGTCAGTTGGAATTAACCGTTCCTCGCCTTAACTCTCGTCACTGCTCCTGTTCAGTACACAATTCTCAAGAAGAAATTTTGTTAGGTTATCACTCTCTTATCAATACAATATATCGTCTGCTCAATACGTACTTCTCATTGATCGACATTTTTTATAATTTGTTTGATCAATATAAGCTAGATTTACTAAACAAGTGGGATGAGAGAATTATCACTCAATGATCTTAGTTTTCAAACCTATTTCTATCCTTGAATTTGTAAATTTTTTAAACTGAACTAAAGCATAAAGTTTCATTATAGTATATCTATAATGTGATTATTCATTTTTTAAATTCGTTCAAATCCCATATTTAAACTTATTATTGGTGTATTTTTATTGTTATTATCATATCTGTGCATTTTATGTTATTTATTAAGTTGTTAATGCTAATGTATAGTAATTATAGTGCTTTAGTTAGTAATGACATTGTTAATATTGTTTTTGTTATTTCTGTATATTTACATTGTTACTCTGCTTCAATTTTGTTATTACATTAAACTGCTCTTATATTTAATTTTATTTTCATAATGTTGCTATGAATTCATAAATATATTTTTCAGTATAGAGAGTATATGGTAATTTAGAATAAAAGATAAGTTATAAGATAAGATGGTGAGTGAACTTTGAGATATATTTATTTTTATATTACTTTGAAGTGCATGCACAGTAGTGTGTAATTTAAATGTAATGCTAGATTGTAAGGGGTTTTTTTTTTTTTTTTTTTTTTTTTTTTCTGCTAAGTAGCATTTTAAATTCTCTAAATAAATAAAACTATGAGTAGACTATGTTTCATCAACTCAAAACGATTGTCTTGGCACTTAAAGGATTAAATAGATATTGCCACGTAGATTATGTTTCAAATTTTTCTTTTTTTATTATTATGGATTTATCAGTATACTCTGATATTCATTTCTTATTTGTTGTTTTGAGTTAATTAAACCATCGAATGCTATATTTTTGTCAAACACGACTTTGTAATTTAGTCAATAGATTTTCACAGTGCAATGTGTCAATAGTAGCCAGACCAATAAAAATTACTTTGGAGGGATCTTAGAAAAAGTTTTCTAAGATTTAGAAATAGGTTTGATTTATCATATTTAATAGGTTAAACTAACTTTATTATTATATTTTTTTATCTTTCACTAATGCATTTTATATATATTATCATCATCTCATATCTTCATATAATCATTTCTTGACTCACCACATGAAACCACCTTTTAAAGAATGACCACAAGATGGCTACAAAATCTCCATAAACAAAACTAAATTGGATTAAAAACCTGTTCAAAGAAAGACAGGTTACATTTTAATTAATTAATTATTGAAATTATATACAACTTAATTATAAACTTACGGTATTAAAATTATTTATAAGCATAATTAAATTCATAAATTTGGTTTTTATTGGGTTTGATACATGTTCTGCACTGATAGAATAACATTTATTGTGCAACAGTTTTACAAAAACAGGCAAATTGTCAAATTTGTCTATAAAATAACTTAAACTACCTTATCTATACTAATATATCTTGAAAATATTCATCCAAGCAAATTTCTAATTCTAAAACATGCTAGATTCAATTATTAATTCATTAAAAAAGTAAATAAATAAATAAAAAGCATTAAATATATAACAATATTACTTTATAAAAAATTTTCCTTTGAACCACTGACTGGTATAAACTGGTCAGTCATATTTCAGTATTATCCTCATTTGAATTGTAACCATGAGAAATTGGGAAAAAATAAACATTTTTGCAGGGAAGGCCCTGAGCCTGTCTACCAAGTTGAGAGAGATAATGAGAGCAGAGATGTCCAGTTTTCCAACATTGCCTTGTTAGAGGCTCAGGTGTTAGAACTCACAATGGCTGTGGTTCATAAGACCCCTGCAACTCTCAATTTTAATGATGTCTCTTTAGGTAAGATTCTCTAAAATTGTTTTTGGCCATGATTTTACCGACCATAATTGGTCAGTAGTGTAGTTGGTTAAAGCCCAGCTTCATAGGCTAAATGTTCTCAGTTCGATCCCAATCAGATTCATAACAAATTTTGAAAGGGATCAGCTGATAACTAACGGCTGTTCAATTGTCATTGGGCTACTAATCAATCACACTTTCTAAGGAATGGTGGTCTAGTTTGTAACATTGACTACACTCGCTCATCTACACTCATCATACTCATTCGCAATCCATATTCGCCCATATCTTGACGATTGGCATCTCAAAAAAATACATCAGTTCCCAACTAATTCTTACTAAGCTATTACTTAGATATTACACATTAGTTGTGTCTGTGTTGATGGGTGGGTGAGTGGAGCTCTGTGTGTTGACCCATTGCGGATTGCATAACATGGCGCGCGCAGGGCCTAATAGTACGAATTAAATTCGCAACACGGCGCTACACCTGCCCTGCTGGCCTAAAGCACTAGCAAATTCTGCACATTTTGTTGTTATTTACGTTGCAAAAACATTACACTGACCATATTAGTAGTCTATATAATTTGGATGATCGCAATTTATTATTATCGCGTTTTACTGGAAATCACAAACACGACAAAACAATAAGATCAAAAATGAGGACTAATATCAATATCAAACTAATATCAAGTGGTCAGACACCGTGACGGGAAACATCATCAAAGATAAGATAAGGAGACAGTCAGCTAAGTGCCTCAGAACAAATGGGTGTATTGTAAGTAATAACACTGACTCCGAGGGCTGAGCGACGCAACTGTAAACAACCAGTGCCGCAACGTCAACATCCTTCGTTGCGCTATCGGTTCACTCGGCGCAGGACGTAAGGCCACGTCTTTGATCAGCAATGGGTTAATGGGTAGATTGGTTGATGTAACTTTTAATTTACTGTACTGTAGATTGTTATTTTGGTATCAAGGTTACAAATACAAATATTCTTCACTTGCAAATATATCAAACATTGAAATAGCATCAGTTACAATATAAAAGTTAAATATCGAAGTTTGTCAAGTTTTAATATTTTTTGTCTTCTTTCAACTAATCCCATAGTAGTATAAAACGGATCAATGATCTGCCAGTCCTCACCAGTGAAAAGCTGAGTTATCCAAACAGTTTGAAAGTAATACAGATGTGCTGAGAAAGCCACCACCAGATATTGGAATGATAGATATTTGAGAGATATCAAATGGACTTGACATAATGTTTTTAATCCTCTAAAATGCTAGGAATATGAATTTGTAATGCACTTATTGTTAAGTGATTTATATATAGGAATTACTTACATTGGCATTGTGTTAATAAATAAGAATTGCATCAGACTGTGTTTTGGAATGCAAGAGCACATGAGGTTTTCAGTTTTCTTCTGTTGAGGCATCTCAATTCCTCTGGCAGAAAATTGTATAACCTCATACCAATGTTGGAAGTTTTATTTTTAAATTGAGACAAATGGATGAAAATATTTATTCAGGTGAAAATGAGGACCTCACATGGTCCTTTCTTACATTTAACTTCAATGGTGAATTGGTAAATGTATTGTATGTTGTGTCGAGTTTTTTTTATTGTAGAGTTGTCTGTTCTGAGTCAGTGGCTCTTTTTCAGCATACATGAGACTTATTTTATGTAGATGTTTACTATTGACATAAATCTTCAGAGTTATAAATGCCTGTCCACAACTTTCTCGAAATCCTAGCTCACCTAAAACCCTATGGTCCTCTTTTGCAGTAATAATAATAATGAATCATTTATTTGATGTCGGATTGTTTGCAACCATTGACAATGTCAAAATATTTATTAAAAAAATCAAAGTAATAATATAACTAAACCTAAACTTAACCTAGACATTCATCTAAATGTAAAATTTCATTGTGAATAAATAAATAAATTATAATACATCATTATACAAGGACACAATGCATGAGGTTAACATTTAATAATAATAAAATTAAAATACTTGTCTACTGAATAAAATGGGTTTTCCAAAAGCCACATGTAAAACTTGGTTAAAACCATTTTTTGACTATACTTATCAATAAGATGTGCAAGGCAGTTGTATACCTTCAAACAAAAAACCACATGGCTACCAAGGGACTTGGATAATGTATAAAATTGTACTGATTTATTGCATTTCTGTGTAGTGTTGTGGGAATGATTTTTGCAATTAAAATTTAGTAGTTGCGGATTTTGAAGAACATAGGCAATGAGATCATATAGATACAAGTTTACAATAGTTTATATTTTCAAGGACTGGAAGAGAGGTTTGCAGTGTTCAAGTGAACTTGATTCTGAGATTATTCTGATCGCTTTCTTTTGTATAATTAGTATGTCCTGAACCCTTTTAGAACTACCCTAAAAAATTAGACCATATCTAAGAATGGACTGAAAATAAGCGTAATATGCTGTTTTTGTATATCTGATACTAACACAAGATGTTAAACATCTTAAAAGGAAAATTACCCCTGATAGCCTACTGGAGATATGCTCTATATGTTGGTTCCAACTTAAATGTTCATCAATGTAAATACCCAAAAATTACCCCTGATAGCCTACTGGAGATATGCTCTATATGTTGGTTCCAACTTAAATGTTCATCAATGTAAACACCCAAAAATTACCCCTGATAGCCTACTGGGATATGCTCTATATGTTGGTTCCAACTTAAATGTTCATCAATGTAAACACCCAAAAATTACCTCTGATAGCCTACTGGAGGTATGCTCTATATGTTGGTTCCAACTTAAATGTTCATCAATGTAAACACCCAAAAATTACCCCTGATAGGCTACTGGAGGTATGCTCTATATGTTGGTTCCAACTTAAATGTTAATCAATGTAAACACCCAAAAATTACCCCTGATAGGCTACTGGAGGTATGCTCTATATGTTGGTTCCAACTTAAATGTTCATCAATGTAAACACCCAAAAATTACCCCTGATAGCCTACTGGAGGTATGCTCTATATGTTGGTTCCAACTTAAATTTTCATCCAATGTAAACTCCCAAAAATTACCCCTGATAGGCTACTGGAGGTATGCTCTATATGTTGGTTCCAACATAAATGTTCATCAATGTAAACACCCAAAAACTTCACGCAAGATGAAAACTCATTGATGCTATTATTGTTACAGTACTAGATCTTATGCTAAATAGTATATTTTTGGTGTTTTCATTATTCAAAAGAAAACCATTAGCTTGAAACCATTTGGACGCATCTTCGTTAGTGTTTTGCACTAATAATCTGATGTCCTCAGTATCTTAACCAAATGCTAAGAAATGTGTTATCAGCGTATAATATAGTAGAAACAGATAAACAATGAGGAAGGTCGTTCATACATATAAAAAATAAAAAGGGTCCAAGAACAGATCCCTGGGGACACCACATTTTATAGTGACTTCACCAACGACCATTCACCATCGATAACAAATTTTTGTATACAGAGCACACTCTACAGACTTTTAGTGTATCAGGAAAGACGACTTTCTCTAAACATAAATTTATACAGTACGTTAGGGGGATTGATAAAACTTGGGAGGATGAATTTTATGAAATTATTTGCCATGCAAAATACATCGCAACTGTCAGAATTACTCGATGTTTATTTACTGCAAGAACATCCTCCGTTGTTATTGTGGTCCAACTAAAGGTGGCCGGAGTAACCTCAGAGCTGTTTAAAAAGACACTACATTACCAGAACTAAGGCTGTTACTTGCTAAAATTCGCTCCCAAACTACTAGGCCATACCTATGATGTGTTTCTAAAAGAATAGTTGGCTATTTTTTAAACAGATGTGTGACTTCAAAATATTGTATGCTTTATAAGATATAGCAAAGAGTTGAAGTTTATAGAGGAGATTCTCTATATGCTTTATCCAGGTGAGTCTTTCATTAACTATGCCTCCTAGATACTTGTCATGAATAATTATTTACACTTTAGGTTTTGTTGGTACTTCTTTTAGACATTCTTTACTAAAAGCTAGTTGGTTCGTCTTTTCTGGATTTACCATGAAGTTCAAGAGGAAGAATTGGTACGAAATGTTCAGTGCTGTAAAAGATTTTTCATTATTTCAATTTTATTTTTTGGGAGAGGTAGAGTTGTCAGCATAAATTGAAATTTTGGAAAATTTTTCTAGGTGTTGTGGTAAGTAATTGTTTTTCAGTATAAATAATACTGGTCCTAATACAGACCCCTGAGACATGTCTCGACTTACAGGTAAAGGTTTTTATCTAGCTATTACTGTATCTCTCTTGCAGAATTGAGATTAATACCAGTTAATATTATGTTAAAAATGGAAAACCTCTCTCTTCAGGGCTCATTTGAAGTTGCTAAAATTCTCACAGCCTTTTTTTGCCATAAAAAAACTTAAAGAGACAGAACCAGGACTAACTGTCAGAAAAATAACCAACAATTAATTCTAGTTAATAAATTAGAATAAGCTCAAATAACTTTAAAATATTAAAATTAAAATTTTCAGAAAATATTGTGAGTCATCCAAGGAAAAGATCAGCTCGAACACCATTTGGTGAGGCCGCTTCCCCTGGCTTGAAGAAGAAAAAACGTCAAATAACACCCGAACCATCAACCAGCAATGGTCAAACATTTGGTGGGCCTGAAAATGTTTATTTAGACACTGATAGCTCAACTCACAGCTCTTGTAGTCTGGATCTTCGAGGTAGTATGGTACTTTACTGTAGATCTAGTCAAGAATAAGTTATTTTAGTTGAAAGATCAATTTCCAATTAAGACAAAAGTACATTATGTAAAGTATACATTGGGTTGGGGCAGACATCTAGAACATATTTGTAAGAAATTAATGTCTGGAGTTTTTGCATTATATCAAATGGCCAAAATATGTGAATTGAATGTATTCAAAATGATTAACTTTGCTTATATCGAATTCAATATATCTTTCAGAATACAAGTTTAACCCTCGAACCAGGTTCTACTTTTTCCTGTACCGTCACATCATTTTTTGCGCATTTGTAGACATGATAAAAAATAGTAAAATTATATAACCCTACTTGTGTTTGGTATTAGTGCACTCCTAATAAAGCAGGCTATCTAATAATAATAAAATATTACATCTTTGGGGAAAACAAAAATTGTTTATGACTCATGATATCTCGGACAATGACTTTTGTAAACATAAAAAAGGGGGGTCACCTTGAAAACAATATATTATAGCTAAATTCAAAATTCCAAGATAGCCTAAATATTACAAATTTCATCTAGTTTCAGGTTATATAAAGGTTTTATATGTTATTTGAAGTATAAAAGTAATTATACTTACAAAACCCTGTGTGGTACAATATATGCAAAAATTTGTTACTATGGTAACATAATTTTCAAAAATTTGCTAAAAATTCTATATAATCAGTACAGACTTCTAACTAGTACTAAAATTTATAGAATTACTTGTTCTATAAATAAAATATATTTGTAAAATGGTTACCTTGGTATCCTCTGGCTGTGAGCTTAGGGGTCCACAGATGATGATGAAATTTATCCGGCGTACGCACACAAATGTGATATTCTCATGTTCACAATTTTTTTTCTTTTTTAAAAAGGCTTCAATATAATTTTTTGTGTATTGTATGTATATACCAAAAGTAATGTAAACACAATTATATCATAATAACACCATAATTACGTATAATAAGACTTACAAATACAATTGAAAGACAAGTAAACAAAACTTCCAAGGCTAGCGTCAGTTTGAAAATCGCTTTCACATTGGACAATGAATATTCATCATATTATTTTCCATTGTTCCCGTTGTCTTAGAACCAAGTCAGGCATACCACTACAATCGGTAACTCTTCCCGTTTCCAGTGGTATATGAATCTTGTCAATAGCGTTAATAGGTATACTATAACAAGTGATAATATCGAGCGATGTCAAGTCGACAATTTTTTGTCGATTGCCAGTACAGAATCAACACAAGTCGACAATTATTTGTCGAAACGCGGCACGAGGGTTAAGGTGCAACAACAAAGATAAATGTGGATAGAATATTAATCATTCAAAAAAATGCAATCAGAACTATGTTGCAAAAGTGGAGAGATTCTGTCAAAGAACAGTTTAAAGCTTTGGGATTCACGACTTTTTACAGTATTTACATATATAAAGTGTTATTGCATATTAAATGTAACTATAATGACTTTGAATTGGTTGGAAATACTCATGATCATTTAACTAATGTTAGAAATTACTTTAGAATACCATTACATAAACTAAAGTTTATTTTTAAAAAGCCATCAGTTATAGGCATAACATTTTATAATCACCTGCCACAATCAATCAAAGGCGAGAAAGATTTAAATAAATTTTAGAAGACGCTCAAAAACTATATGTTATCAAGACCATTGTATTCAATAAAAGAATTTTTCATTTAGAACTGTAAATAGTTAAGTTAGTGATAATGTGCCAATAATTGTACCAAAAGTACAAGAAACGAAAAAAGAATCTGTATTGTATTATACTTAACAAAACATATATTTATGCTCTTTTAATTCAGCGCTCTCCCACCAATATATAGTTCGTATATATTGTGTATAATGTTATATATTCACAGGGTGATATATTGTGAAAAGACCAGTTAGTCAGTGTACTTCTCAACAACATTTCCTATTAGAATACAAAAATATTTTTAGTTCCTTTAAGTAGTGGAGTATGAATAATTTGATCCTTTTCTGTTAATTCACTACCACTACTTTGTTTAGGCTATGTTAGGTTTGTTTAGGTTATCTTAGTTTTGGTTATGTTAGGTTTGGTTACATGTTTTTTATGTTGAGTTATGTATGTTAGGTTAACCTAAGGTATGGTTATAGTAGTGAATGATCGGGAAAGATACATAATTATTTTAAGGTTAATTTTAATTGATGGAATATATTTAAGGATGGACAAGAGGAGATTTTTGGATTCAGGAGAGAAACGGGAGGGAAATTAATTTCTTCCCAAATTTTGGAAATTGTTGGGGGGAAATATTCTTCAGCTTAGCATACATTTATTTTATATATACAACAAATAAACCAACGCTTTTTATAATAATAATTTATAGGTATATTAGATAATGAGAAATCAAACCATTAATGTTTAGACTTATCTATTTACTCCTTTTTTTAAATTATCTTTAGTATTTGCCTGTTATATACGAGGGCTATCCAGAAAGTAACAGACGTTTTTGAATTGTGCGGCAGTGGGCGGGGCTACAGCCGCCATCTTGGTGTCAAAACACTCTGGCGTTCAGTACGCATCGAGCTGTAGTCGCGTGCGGTTTGTAACTCTTGCTTGTCTCACTTTGAATAATTAAAATGTGTGCTGCAATTGAAAATTCCGCCACTTGTGAAGTGCGTTCAGTGATAAGGTTTTTGTTGGCAAAAAACCATAAACCAATTGAAATCTATCGCCAACTGTGTGAAGTTTATGGAAATGGAATAATGCGTGAAAGCAGAGTAAGGCAGTGGTGTATTGACTTTAAAAATGGCCGCACCAATGTTCATGACGATAGTCGTAGCGGTCGGCCTAGCCTTGTGACTGAAGATTTGATGTTGAAAATCAATGACCAAGTTCGCCGTTTGATGTTGAAAATCGCCGTTTCACAATCACTGAACTCTCGGAACATTTCCCACAAATTTCACAAAGTTAACTTCATGAAATTGTTGTAGGGAAGCTTGGATACCACAAATGTTGTGCCAGGTGGGTTCCAAAAATCCTTACGGAAGATCACAAAAAACAAAGACTTGCTGCATCGTTAACTTTCCTTGATGAACACGACAAACATAGTAACGAACTTCTCGATCGTATCGTTACTGGTGATGAAACATGGGTGAAGCATGTCAATTGTGAAACAAAAATGCAGTCTATGGAATGGGGGCACACCCATTCTCCAAAAAAAACCAAGAAAATGTGTCCAAACTCTGTCAGTGAGGAAGATTATGGCAACTGTTTTTTGGGGTGCTAAGGGTGTGATTCTGGTTGATTTCCTTGAACGAGGATCAACAATCAACGCAGAGAGGTATTGTGAAACATTGCAGAAGCTACGGCGAGCGATACTAAACAAGCGTAGGGGAAAATTGAGCTCAAAGATTTTGTTTTTCCACGACAATGCACTTCCCCATACAGCCGTACACGACAAGTCTCGGATGATTTTGATCGTCCGCCTTATAGCCCAGATCTGGCACCAAGCGACTACCACCTCTTTCCAGCGATGAAAACCTGGCTCGCAACGCAGCGCTTTGATAGTGATGCTGAACTTCACGCTGGCGTTAATCAGGGGTTAAGATCTCAGGCGGCAGATTTCTACAAAGCTGGATTCGAAAAACTTGTGTCACGTTATGATACATGTCTCAATTTGAACGGAGATTATGTTGAAAAATAGCCTAAAAGTGTAGCTTTTAAATGTATATAATAAAATGTTCCTATTTCAGTTTGTTAATTTTTTATTTCAAAACGTCTGTTACTTTCTGGATAGCCCTCGTACAAAGGAGAAAATAAAATTCAAACAGGCCTGAAATAAAAAAAATAACAGATTACATACTTAAGAAACAAAACAATCTTATCTAATATAATTGCTAATAAATCATTTAAGAGCTAACTGAAATAAAATTGTTACAAGGGAAATGTAACAATGGTAGTTACTTATTTCCAATATTCTATTAAAGTCACAATAAAAACTAGATATTGATGAATTCTTGAATTAATTAACTAAACAAAATATAACTAGGAACTGAAATGCAGATAAGAAAGAAATGTAGGTTTCATTTCTAAGTGTGCTAAATGTGTGTCAAGCTAGTGTCTAATACGAGGGTCGTCTCAAAAGTAAGTTACACTATTTTTTTAAAGCCATTCTGTTGGCGCCAGAAGTCTGGGAGTCGCGGAGTATTTGCGTCTGGGCGTAGTGGCAGCACTGTAAAATTCCTATGCGCGTGCGTCGATCGATCGGCCAGTCAGACTACAGGCAATATGGAGACACCACTTGTTCCTACCGCCGATTGTGAAATTCGCGCTATTATTCGTTTTTTAACAGCAAAAAATAAAACTGCTACTGAAATTCATCATGAGTTGTGTAGTGTTTATGGTGAAGGTGTGATGTCAAGGCCAATGGTATCTCGTTGGCGTCAATCATTCATTGAAGGACGGACAACACTGCATGATGAACAACGAAGCGGCCGCCCCTCCACTTCTCGCGCGGCAACTGTTGTTGAAGATGTCAGAAAGGTCATTGACACCGATCGGCGCCTGACTCTTGACGAAATCCTTTGTCAACTGCCTTCTAATGTGGAAATAAGCCGTGCATCACTCCACAGGATTATTTCTGATGATCTTCATCTGTCAAAAGTGTGTGCCAGGTGGGTTCCACGCCTTCTCACAGAACAGCACAAAGAGCAGAGAGTTGATGCTGCTTTGCAATTTCAACAATTTTTCGATGATGAAGGAGACAATTTATTCGATCGAATAGTGACTGGGGATGAGACCTGGATCCATCATTGGACGCCTGAATCGAAAAGACAGAGTATGGTATGGAAAGGAAAGGACGAACCAACACCAAAAAAAGCGAAAGTTGTGGAATCCGCTGGAAAAATCATGGCGACGGTTTTTTGGGACAACAAAGGTGTGTTATTGATCGACTACCTTCCTCGTGGGACTACAATAACAGCAGCACGGTATTGTGAACTTTTGGAACAACTGAGAAGAGCAATCCAGAACAAAAGAAGAGGAAAGTTGACAAAAAAAGTTTTTTTGTTCCATGACAACGCTCGCCCACATGCTGCTCGTCAGACCCAAGACCTGCTCACAGATTTTCGATGGGATGTTTTTGGACATCCACCCTACTCCCCCGACCTTGCAGCAAGTGACTTTCATCTTTTCCCACACCTCAAACAACATCTTGGAGGTCGGAGCTTCGCAAATGACGATGAGCTGAAAGAAGAGGTTGAGAGTTGGCTAAGCAATATGGCGGCAGAATGGTATGATGAGGGACTGAAAAAACTGTTACCACGTTACCAAAAATGTTTAGAAAATCATGGAAATTATGTAGAAAAATAAGGTTAACTTGTACTTTTCAAAATATATCATTTAAAATATTTTCTGATGTTTTTTATACTTTTAATAAAATAGTGTAACTTACTTTTGAGACAACCCTCGTAGTTATGTCTCCAGTTGTCAATGCACGGCAGAGCCAGCATCTTGGCATTTTCTTCCTTATTCCTCCCAAATCCTCGTTGTAACACATGTATAAAGGCGTTCATTTGTTGTAATCATATACTGCCACTGAGGCTTTCACTGTGGCTATAAGAAAGTGATCTCTGTGACTGTCAATAAAACACAAAGACGGCCGATCTGGTTTATCTAGTAGTTCCAATCATGGTGTACCGCGGAAAAGTACTGTAGTGAAGCTTGTTGGCAAAAGATGGATCTAACCAAAGTGATCTACGATTCAGGCGTAATCGCCAAACGCAATCAGTTGCTTTCAAAATTGCCTCCTCTCAACAAAAAATTTACTGTGTACATGCCATGAAAAGTAGATCTGTGGGTTTTTTCAAAATAAGCTGAAAATTATAATCAAATTTGGAAACCTGAATGCCAAAATAGTTCAATAGATTTATAATAATTGTGTTCCTAAATCTAAAAATAAATTTTAAAATGATGAAAGTTGCAACTTAATTTGTTTTTAAATGATGAATGGTCATGAAATGTGTGCAACCATAAACTCCTTCGATACATGAGGCCATATTGAACAACAGATAAATTATTTCATCGCGATAAATTTCTGATGTATCGAATGAAAACTGCATACATATAGGCTAATATAGTCCTAGTCAATATTGGCGACAAAATGCAGTTGCCAACTGGTGAAACAACAAAGGTTGTGGACAACCAAATGATAAATGTATTAATTAATAATGAGAAGTTTGATAAAGCTTCGGTTAAATAAAAAATATTTTTCCTTATCTCTAAATCTGTCCGTATTGTATTTAGAAAAGGCCGTACTACACTACAGTAGTAGATCACAATACTTCTCCCTCTCACTTGGATTGTTTAGCATTTTTCATGGACGTAGTAGTAACAATTATGAACAGGGAACCGTTCAGTGACTTTACGAATCAAAATTATCATATTTTACCACATTTTATATTCTATTTGTGTTGCTGTCTAATCTAGTCAGGAAACCGTTCAACAAGTTGACAGAAAAAAATTTTGTATTCCTGTAATTGTTACAAACAGGTTTGGTGATCTCAGGCATTTATAAAATAATAATTAATAGAAATTCGCCACGGTTGTATCTATTTAATTTTTATTGAATTGTAAATAAATAAATATTGTTACATCATACGATGCTAGAACACCATCACAATATTCCGTCAAATCATTGGATGTTTTCTGCTCAGATTTAAACGGACCATAGTCGGCTCATGAGAAATATACAATAATTTCAGTTCCAAAATGAGCTGAACTGTTCCTTGTACCTATAACATGAGGGAGATGGACTTTTGCCACAGGAAGGTTGATTCTTTACAGTGATTCGGATGAATCTGTTCGAGTAAGGTGACTTTTTCAAATTGCTGTTCTCGGGGCCCGTTTGATTGAAAGATTTTACTGACGTGAATTAAAATTGAAATATAGGCTCATTCGGGTCTCGGTCAGTGGTTCCATATTGAGCCAGATTTGTTTGGTTGGGTCATCAGATTTCGGTGTTTGTAATGAGTTCAACTTCAATTGTCTTTTTGAGCATCGTGATCTAGATATCCTCATTCTCTCAGATGATCTAGGTCAAATTAACGGATCATGACCAAATGGCACATCTAGTACGTTCACCCCCAATTGTCATCTGTGACTTTGTAACTTCGCTGCCATACCATAAGTAATAATTTACATTCCACGCTAATCGAGACAAGCATGTCATGTTTTTACTATTCCACACTCTAATTTTTATTCACTTAAAAAATCTGGAAATGACCATGTATGTTGATTAAGACGATGTTATCAAAATGAAAGTGGTTACATCTTATAATAACCATTGAAAAAAACTCCTTAATATAATTTCTGATTGTAAAACAATTTCCTTCCTGCAGGACAAGAAGTATAATTTCCCGAAAAATTCCAACATTTTGGCCAGTTATCGGCCAAAATACTGCAGCTGCAGATTATGTGGATATGATCTGGAGAACATAGATTCAACCATGGTACCTTTAATTGAAAAAAATTGTTCAACATAGGTCTGAAACGCTTTGTTAGTGAATTACAGCCAGTGAAACATTTCGGTAAGAATCAGGGATAAAGAGTGAAATAATATTGTACACAACTTGTGGAAAGATAAATAAGAACGGAAATATAATTATTTTTAATGTAATTTGACATGAGAAAGCTAAATAAATAGGTTTCAGAATTGTATCTTTAGTATTTTCCAAGTAATTTGGGGTTAAATGCAAGAAATTGAGGCAACAAACTCCATTTTTACGTTTAGTGTACAATAACTTTGTTAAAAGGGTAATAAAGTCATAAAAATTTCATACATAATTTGTAGAGAATCTGACTATGAAATGATTGATCTAAGCCAAATAAAAAACGACATATAAATAAGAACAAAAGTTTAACTTTATTTAGTATAATACTTAAAACAGAAAAATAATTGGTTTGGTCTAACTTAACGCAACTTTTTATAAAAAATGTAAAAAAAATTAGGCCATAATTATTAATGCATTTTAAAGCACGTTTGTGCACTACATTGCTTGTGTCGCTTTCCTTGTTCCGCTTTACCCCTTTATCTGTCTTAGCGAATCCATAATACTTACTTACTCTTACTCCTGTGGCTACTCAAATCCAAGGTGATTTTTGGCCTCGTCAACAAGTTGCCTCCACAATCCTCTATCCTCTGCAATTTCGATGTCTCCACCAAGACTTCTCACATCCTGTTCCACTTGGTCATCTCATCTTATTCTTGGTCGTTCTAGAGGTCGCCTTCCTGCTGGTTCCCCATCCATACCTTTCTTATCATTTTTTCTTCTTCCCTTCTCCTCACATGACCAAGCCATCTTATTCTTCTGCTTCTAACCACCGCCACAATATCAGGTCTCTTGTACAGTTCTCTAAGCTCTCTGTTCTTTTTTATTCTCCACACTCCTGATTCATAGGTAGGTCCATATATTCTTCTTAAAATTTAGTTTTCAAATGTAATCAATCTTTTTTTTGTTATACATTGTTAGGGTCCACACCTCAGATCCATATAATAAAACAGGTTGTACAATAGCTATATACATTCTTATTTTTGTGGGTCTTGACAGTAGTTTACTTTGGAATAGTTTCAGGAGACTCCAGTAGCATCTATTTGCTGCATTAATTCTGACTTGTATTTCCTCTTCCATTTTATTTTGGCTAGTCAAAGTACCTCCTAGATACTTGAACTCTTCAGTGGCTAAAATAATAATCAAGCAAATCCATAATAAGAGCAATTAATTCTTCCTGAGAATTAAAACTTGTTTTTCATCCATAATAGTCCAATAAGATAGATCTTCCTAAATTGGTGGTTGAAATTATAGCCCTCCACGACCAACTCATTTTTTATTGAATTTATTATTTAAGTTAGCTGTAAGGCCTCGAGAAAAGTGGTGTAGTGCTTCATCATGCTGGAAGTACAAGTTTTGTCTAGTATGCAAAGGAACATCTTTGAACAGCTGCGGTAACTCATCTTGGAGGAAGTGCAAATAAAATTCAGCATTTAGGGGACCAAATAATATTAACGGACCAATTAGCTGATTGTGTAAAATACTACATCAAACATAGGCAAAACATAAGCAGTGTTGAAATTTCTGTTCCGCTACCTCATGAGGATTTTGTTCTGCCCATAATGACTCATTAAGTAAGTTTTTGACACCATCTCTAGTATATTGGCCTCATTCGTAAATAAAATACGCTTGTAGAGTTATTGAGTAGTATTTATCAAATTACCAAACTCCAAAGGAAGTGGACCATCCCCTGGTTCTAGATGTTTGACCTTTTGTTTATGAAATGGGTAACATTTATTTCAATTTTTAAGTAACCTCCTATTCGTCTCTTAAGAAGTCATGTATTTATACTATTATTTTGTCATTTGCCATTACTACCAAAACACAAGTTAAACATGATAATTAGAAAAGCATTGTTGATCAGCTGTTGTTTAAGTGTTACCAACTTAAGAAGTAGTATATTGGAGAGATAGGACATCAGCAAACTTACCTTAGAAGACAAGTTCACTAACACCAGAGTAGTAGTAACATACACAAAGAATCTCTCCAATATACTAATTCCTGGCCTATTGCCTTTTAACCTAACAACTTATGAAGTAAAAATAATATTATGATACATTATGTTGCATAGTAGACAGTAAAGGAAAATTAATTATTTATTTGTTAAAATGTTATTTATTTCTTTATACTATTTTAATTTAATAATAAATAATCATTTAAAAAAATATTTATTTATTGAACACAAACATGAGGAATTTCTTATCTTCATCTAATTCTTTCCTTGCAATTACTTATGTATTATACTAAGTAAAGTTAAAATGTTGTACTTATTCATGTGTTGTTTTATACTTAGCTTACATCAATCTTCTTATAATGAAATTCTATACAAATTATGTATGACATTTTTATGACTTTATTACCCTTTTAACCTGTTAACGAGTGAAGCTAAATGATCCCAAACGAGTACGGACGTCTTTGGACGTCTGTGCCCAAATGAGTATGGTCGTCTTTAGACGTCCCTAATATTTATTTTAAATTTCAGCTATAATTAAATGTCAATGTAAGTGTATGAACTTCCATATGATACCTGCATCCTATTGGCCACCAATGGGACTACAGCTGTACTTTAGTCAGCTGATAAATGACGCTTCAATGCCAGCTGTAGTGTTTCTCTCGCATTTTCGTTGCGTGCCAAATCTGTTTCTTCTCGTGTCTAACCTTATTGCGTTCTGCTATATTTACGTTTCGTTCATCTATAGTAGGTCTAATTACATTTGGTATTTTGCCAGTGTGATATTTTGTTTATTGTATTTTGTTACAAAGTAGTTGTATTTAGTTATTTTCAGCGTTGTACAGTAAAAAAGGCCTGTATATTTTCTTTTCCGTGTTGTATTGCAAATATGTTAAAAAGTTTGTCAGTGTTGTACAGTAATTAGTTAATTTTATTCATCAGTGACTTATTTATTACAATGGACTCTAACAAGCGATATTTAGATCGAAGTGATGATGTTGCACGCCCGGTGAGTGGTGACAAACAGGCGCTCCGTCTGTCTGGCCGCCATTTCATGTGACCACTCCCAATGAGAGAGGGTGGAGCCAAAAGAAAACAACGGAAGTGTTTTGTATGCACTCATACTACACGGAGGGCTTCACAGCGCAAAGACACGGCCTATGAGTCCTCCAAATGTGAAGTTGCACTTTGCATTTACCCATGTTTCGAACAATTTCACACAATGGAAAAATTTTAACTTTGCTAATTATAATCACAGTTTCCACCATTTTGATTTGTAAATATTACCATATTGTATCTTAAATTACTATTTTTAATAAAGTATAACAGTTTATTAATAATTTTAGAATTTTTTTTTCGTACTCCCTGGGGTCACTCTAATGGTAAATGCTGCACTCACTAACAGTATGGAAATATGGACGTCTTAAGACGTCCGCACTCCTCAACAGGTTAACAAAGTTATTGTAGACCAAACGTAAAAAATGGAGTTTCTTGCTCCAAATTCTTGCATCTAACCCCAAATTACTTAAAAACTTCTAAAGATACAGTTCTAAAACCTATTTCTTTAGTTTCATCATGTCAAATTACATTAGAAATCATCATATTTCAGTCCGAATTTATCTTTCCATAAGTTATGTAAAATGTTATTTCAATCTTTATCCATGATTCTTACCGAAGTGTTTGACTGGCTGTAATTCGCTTACGAAGAGTTTTCAGACCTACATATATAACATTTTTTCTTTATTTTTGATAGTAGGAAGTACTGTTGAAGTGGGGGAGAACGTCATGAATCACCCTGTATAAATATTTAAATTTGAGTAAATCGACCGACCTCTTATAAATTTATCAATAAATAGTCGGTTCAAGAAATTATATGATGTAATAAGTAAATTTCCGCATATAAGCTGCTGCTCAACATCTAATTTTTATGGGATCCCTAATGTTTGTTTCCTTTGTAAGAACATTTTTTATCAAGAGGTCATTCCATGCCTCATCACCTAGGCCTGAAACCCATAATCTCAGATTTTTATAAGAGTATTTGTTCCTCTTATTATTCTTAGTACATTGTAACATCTTATTTTTATATCTTATACTATTTTTGTGGTAAAAGTTTGTTTAATTTCATAAAAGAATTATATCAAAGCTGTCAACTTCAATTATGTTGTTTCAAGAAAAAAAATAACATCTTTGTTAATTTTTAACATATCTCAGTGATTTTATAATTAGACCAAAATATAAAAGGGAAATCCATTATACAACCGTAATGTACAGCAAGCTTTCAGTTTACACTGTGTCCAATTTATATCCAGTTTAGAACAGCTGATGTTATATATGATTTACTACTGTACACAATAATTTTTCATTTTAAAAGTTAAGTTGAACACAATTTTATTCAATTTGTTTTTATTTAACAGATGTTAATCAAATAAATAAATCAATTAATATAGCTCCATAAGAATACCGTGGGAATTTTAGAGGCCAGTGGGATGGAGTTCTGAGGTCGGAGAGGAAAATCCTTTCTTAGTGAGGCTCTTGGGGCAAAATAAACCTACGTACAAAATTTCAAGTCAATTGGAGGAATATTGTTGTCAACAAATATATATAGATTTATTGTGGCTGTATGCAAATTAATATTGTAGTATTGCTATTTCAATCAGACTTTTCTTGTTGTTTACAAACTTTGATTGTCTAAAAAAATCTGAAAGTCTACTTTTAGAGGCTGTAAAGCACGGCAATTGACTCTAAATCAATGAAATGTCAGGGTTCTCACCATATCTAGCCAAGTCCTATTCATGTGTTAAAATTAAATTTAACATTTTCCTATTTAAATCAGTTTGTCCTCTTAGATAAAAAAGTTTCAAAGTCTAGACAAATCTTTAAGTCTACTTTTAGAGGGCACAAATTACTGTAGTTTACTCTGAATCAGTAAAATATCGGGTTTTCAATATATTTAGCCATGTCCTGTGAACTGGCTATGCATTTGGTCAATTAAATTATAAATTTTCCGATTAAAATCAGTCCGTTCTCTTAGATAAAAAAGTTTCAAAAGTCTAGAGAAATCTACTTTTCTACAAAGTACTATATTTGACTCTGAATCAATAAAATAATGTGTTTCTCGCCATGTTTAGCCATGTCCTATGATCTGGCTATTTATGCTTTAAAACTAAATTGTTAATTTTCTAATTGAAAACAGTTCGTTCACCTATAGCCCTTTGAACTGGCTATACACGTGTTCAGATTAAATTGTATATTTTCCCATGGAATACAGAATGTTCTCCTAGATAACAAAGTTTCACAGTCTACAAAAATCTTTAAGTCTACTCTTAGAAGCTGTAAATTAACCAATTTGATTTACACGCACAAATTGAAAATCTAGCTCTACCAAAGGATGAAGGAGGTGAGATAGAGCAAAAAGTCATAGGGCCAAAGTTGTATCGTCTCAAACCAGACACAGAAAATGGTGAATAGTTTTGCTGTAGAACCATTCATTTAGCCACTACAATCTAATTAGAGAAACGTTGTTTTTGGCATTTAAAATTTGTGGCACTAAAAAAGCCACCATCTTCGATTTAGTAAGAATTTTTCAAAATACCTTCTTATTGCACATCTACAACATAAAACCTTTGATTCTACAAAATGTCATCCTTGTAGGCTTAGTACTTTTTTTAGTTACAGCGATGAGTGAATGAGTAAGTGGTATTTGCCTTTAATATGTATATATTGTTGACTATCTTCTTACAAATATAATTAGTACATATATTATTTGTCAGGGTTTATGTTGAAATAAAGTGTATAAATGAAAATAACAAAAGTAATGCAAGCAAAGATTTTTATACTAAAACCGTATTCATTATTTGAGAGCTAATAAGTGACAAATAGTACTAATGAATCACTAATGCTGTGGAATCACTAATGGAATGCTGTGTCGATTGGTTTGTAAACCCTGCGTTTCCGGCAAGATGGTTATTGTCTAGAATTTGTCAAAGATGAACAATTTTAGCACATGTCACTGCTCTGTGGCGGGCCATTTGAACTCCGCACTTGTGTTTTACTTTTGTTTTTCACCTGGAATTTGTTAATTATTGCAGATATCAACAAAATGTATTCTTATATGTAAAGATAATTAAATTCTGCATCAAATACTACTAATTTCATTACCCTACATTGATAAACAAATTGCTTGTAACAATTTTAGTCCATCGACCCTAAAAGGGCACTTGGCCTGGTTAATCAAAAATATCATGAGCCCTAAAAGGGTTGATTGCCCAGATATAGGGTTAATATTACTGGCAAAGCAATTTTGGTTCCAGATTTTTACAACTCAAGTTGGGGCATACTACATCCAAAATATAGTGATCACTTGCAAACAGCCGAACCATTTAATAGTTGCACAACTTACACCATAATAATGTAGTAAATTTACCTATTAACATTTGATCCCGTAGCAAAGGACGTGAGTAAGCAGTCAATATTAAAAAGGACTGTGTAAGATAAAAAGGATTAAAACAATTATTTGCAATGGCAGTTATCAATTTTTTGTATAAGCAATAAATGGAACTAAAAACATTAAAAATGTCCTGATGTTGTACACATACATCACATATTGTATTAATATCTACGTTGTATAAGAAAGTGTTTATAAAAAGATTTGTTTATAAATATATATTATTTGTTTAATACAACTTTTATAATAACTATGTTACAAGCTTATGTTTAGCGAAATTTAAGTTAAACTTATAATTGACATAACAATTTTTATACACAAATACAATATTTCTAGCTAACAAGTTCTTTATACGTCTCATAATTAACTATGTTACAACATAATGTATAACAAAATTTAAGATGCACTTATAATTGACATAACAGTTTATACAAATACAGTATTACGTAATTATGTCTCCAAAATTTGAGGCTGTTAGTCTGATTCTACATTCTGCCCGCCATAGTTCACTTTTGTTTTGATCTCTCGTTGACTCTTCCAGCCACGTCCTTTCTTCTTTTATTTTAGTTAAACTTGAAAAAGGTTCACAGACCTTTTGCTTCTACAGATCCATATCTGGCTTTTCAGATAGAAGACTGTAATATTTGGAAGACTCAAAATTATTTCAAGGTATCAACCGACAACATAATTCTGCGCATTGTGAATCTTCTCTGTTTTGCTTTAGTTATTTTTACTTTTAACTTTTTTTCATACCTTTTTAAAATTTGGCTTTTATTACATATTTTTTGTATGTAGCTTGTATTGGGGAAGCCCAGAGTTGTGTGTTACTACAGCTGCTGCGCAACGAGCTGATAAGAGTTTTTCAAACAAAAGTTTATTCTTTTCCTCCTATTATTTTTATAATGGCGGCGTTGTAGTGTTCTGCTTTGTTACTATCTACACCTGTCCACCTAGAAGACGAAAACAAGTCAAAATGTGATCCTACTGAATATATCAACAACACTCCGCTGCATAGTCAAATATTATATATGTACAGAACAAATGGCAACACCGAATTTCATGCAATAGAAAAAACTGAAGGCTAATGCATATGATTTATCATTACCATGTTAATGCCAAATGTAATACGATAATGTATCTTTGATTTAATGATAATTGAAATGTGTTGTAAATAAATCAAATTCCTTCAAAACATTAATTAGAAAATTCAGTACCATTACGTTTACGTAAAGATTTAAAATCCCACAACACAGCCACTGTTTAGTGATCTTATGGTATTAGAGAACTAAATAAAATGAGGTAATATATGGATTTTCGAAGACAATTTTTACAGTAGTATATGCATATTTAAAAGAGAGGTACTGTATGAAACCAAGTTTTGTACCCTTCAAAACATTTCTAAAGAATGGCTTCAAAAAAGAAACATTGATTGTTTTCGTCTGAGTTCTATAAATTTTCACTACTGTTATGTAATAAAAAATTATTTAAAACAGGCAAAACATAAGAGTCTAATATACTAAATTGTAAAACTAAAGCTGACATAAATAAATTAAATCGTCAGTATTTCATATTTTGCTTGGCATCCAGCATACATTTGAAAAATATTGGTATACAATCTAAATGTAAATATCAAGATTTTAAAATCAATCCATAAAATCAGTACAACAACAGCAATATTAATGAATAAATGCCTTTATTGAAAAGGCGGAGTTAGGACTCTCAAGTCCATACTCAAGCTTATAAATCTAAAAAAAATATGTAAAATATAATTCTCAGATAAACTAAAATTTAACCAAACCTCAGTTAACAAAATGAAACAACTAATCAAAGAAAGTATAAACATAAATATTAATTATTAACATGAAAATAAAATTCCCTCAATTTATAAAAATCTAATACACTTATAAATTAACTAGTTCTAATCAAATTAAATTCATACAGGCTCATTCACACAAATTAATGGGATTAACAAGAATTTTTTCCATACATTAATGAATTAAAACATATTATTAATTTTGCTTTACATTCTATAATACTTCAATATGTAAAAATGAGGCGTATATTAGTGTTTCAACATATAATAATAACATTACGGTTTGTACATAATATGCAAAACATGAATAAAATAAATTAATTAACAAAGTAAAATAAATTGTAAAACAATCCTTACATTTTTTTTATCCATCAAATGTTTAAAAAACTTATTCTCAGAAATACTGCTGTTCGCTCTGTGGTGTAGTTCCCTTGCTTTCACCCAAGTGCCCTGCTATCATCGGCTTGCAAATCTCGACGAAAAATTGTGGTACAACATTTAAACACACGTGCTATACTTAATATAAAGATTACCGCTTCCACGTTTTACAGGACACTTCACTATAAGTTCCATTAGATACTCCTCTTTTTAATTTTCAAAAAATATGGACTTGTAATGAAATAAAAAAATAATAAGTTTTCATTCATTAGTTTTTCATTTGTATGAACAAACAAAAGATAAATAAAAATTGTTTAAAGTGGATGCTCTGTCAAACTATGTAAAAATTATAATTGTGTAAACTATAGCTAAGTTACAGTGCAAATTCAAATTTAACATTGCTCTTATGGGATATAAATCCAATATGGCAACTACCTCGGCAGACTCTTAACTATTTATTATAAAACATTTAATTTTACCCACAAAACTTGGAAAACTGTAATGTGTCTGTAATTTTTAAGCTACGTCTTATAAATGTATAAATTTAGCATTATATAAACTAATATAAAGGGTTTTTGACCACCTTGGTTTAATCGTCTAATCATTATCCAGTCGGGCCACCTGTCCTGAAGTGGTCGGTTAAAAGAGAGAGTCTAATGTATTATTAGTCCTGTGCACAGTAAGATGCTGTAGTAATAGAGATTCTTATTTTTTAATTTTTAAACTTGCCTACTTACTTAATTACAGGCAGGGAAGTAAAACCTCTAGATGTGGAATGCTCTCCCCCTGAAGTACATGAAGAATCTCGCCTTAAATTGAGCCATTACCGCCGCAACAAAACTTCTAAATCTAAAGGAAAAATTGATGAGGGTAAGTATCAAACTTATTTATTTATTTATTTATTTTTTTTTTCATTTCCTTGATTTACCAAGTTAACATTTTGAGGGCTGGCACATCAACTATCAACCCTGAGCTACTACAATGTGTCTGTCATCGGGTCACTAGAGAAATTTTAACTCCTATTATTCCCACAGTGCACAACCTACTTGCCGGCTGTGATCTGTTAGTTAGTGATACGCCTTGGTCAAGGTGTACGAGTATTTTTATTGCATATCTCAAGAGACCTATTGTAGTGGTTATGTTACTTTGAGCCAGTGTATCATGGACATGTTGCAGTAGTAATATTACGCTTCAGTGAACTATTTACAGGTGAAATGTATTTGTTTTACTTTAGTTTTAATTTACTTATTTATTTTGAAGTATAATTTTCTATTTATAACTTTTTACTTTGGATTTCAACCAACCTGGCTCGTCTTCTGGCAGATCACATACCCCCAACCAGTGAGCCAAATGTCAACAATATGTTGTTATTCACCCTCAGTCTTCCAAATCTTGAGATGATCGTGAAGTTCATTGAAGAGGAATTTAAAGATGATATTGAGGATATGGAAAGTGATCCCAATTATGTTATAGACAGTGACCATGATACTAATACAGATTAAAGTGATATGTATGTTGTTGATGTAGCTCAAGTTTATGGCGAGTTTAGTGTAAATATGGAGAAGAGGGTAACCAGGAAAGTAACGGTAATCAGAATTACATAACAATTCATAAACCTAGGAATGCTGAGTGTAGTAAATTCTCGATGCTCTGTTCATGTGAATGGTAAAGTGTCTTTACCTTTTAATATGAACACAAGAGCAAGAAAAGGGGATGGACTACAATATCCCCAATTCTATTTCATTGTCAGAGAAGACACTATAAAATCTACCAGATATGGACACTGGGCATTACAATAGGGATTAAAATAAAGGTGATGACATAATCTTCACAGAGAACATAAAAAAGCATTGTCAAGAACATTTTAAAAAGAATCTGGAGAAAATGAAACTATCAAAAACCGAGTACAGTAGACGCTCTCTTAACCAGCCACTATGGGACCGAACCCCTGTCCGGGATAGCTGTTTGGCTAGTTAATCCAAAGTATATGGAAATTACAATAACCACTTTGATTCCACGAAGGGTACGTCGCGGAGGGTTACTGTGATAATGCTTGTGAAACCGCGGATAATGCTATAGTACATAAACGGATAAAATATTACTTAAATAAAAGTTCGGAGGTTACGTTTTTAGAGATACAGTACTGTAATTAAGGTTAGGTTAAAAGTCACTGAGCCAGGAATTAGTATATTGGAGATATATAGATATATTGGTGGCACAGTGCTGTAATCCAGCTACTTGGGGACAAAGTGTTTGTGAGATTGTAGGCGATAGGTTGGATGTTATGTCCTCTTAATACCAACACGGCGTCCGCTCAGTGGTTGCTATCGGCGTGGACACTACTGGAGAAGTCTAGGGTGTCCATGTTGGGTGGTACTCATTGTGCAGATGTTGTGTGGGGGAAATAACTGAGTATCAGACTTGTCAATTAGCTGAAAATCAGACCAACACTACGTGGTTCGGATTCCACGTAAAGCTGTAGGTCTCTTAGTTGCGCTGGCTGTTGGGCTATTAATAAATTGCCCTTTCTGAGGAACAGTTGAACTCAGTTAGTAACCAGACTACACTCATCCTACACTCATATCATCATTCATATTCGCCTTAAAATACGCACAACGTTGTGTCGGCGTCTCATATGTAAGAATGTAAGATAGGACATCAGCAAACTTACCTTAGAAGACAAGTTCACTAACACCAAAGAAGTAGTAACATACACATAAGAATCACATAATCACACAAATGTTCAGTACCAGTGGCACTTTCTTCAGGTGAGTAGAGAGAGATAGAGATTGACATGGCTTCCACTGTAGGTGGTGGGTGTTGGTGGTGTTGTACATCCATAGAGCAACACTCAAGTATTGATGCAGTTTTTTTTTTTTTCAGTTTTTATATATGAAGTTTGCTGATGGGGAAGGGTTTGAAGGAAAGTGGTCTATCTTTTGTTCAGATTAGGTGTGTCACAGGATTTTGTTATCCATTGGTGTGCTAATTCCATCCTTTGGAGTTGGGAACTATTGGCATGGAAGGGAAGGGATCTGATTACTTTAGTGGTGTAACACTGATCAAAATTTTGGTTATGTAAAAGAGTTTTTCAGTATTTTGGACTTTGCAATCATGTCTATGGCCATTCATGCGTTTTCGAAGGGTTTCACTGGTAAGGCATATTGAGCAGGACAGTGCTGGCACTAGAGTTGATCAATTAAATTGGTGGAATCAGAGGAGTGGTTTCAGGTATCTTGTAATATGTTAAGTAGGTAGTGGAGATGGTAAAAGATGTGGCTGGGAGATCAATAGGGCAGGTTTTTCAAGATTTCTTGTTACAAGGATTAAAACCGGTTGTTGCTGGTCTTTAGGACAAGTCAGGATGTTGGGATAAGGTAACTTAGGATGGACCAGGACTTGGGGGAGGTTTTTTGTTTTGTCTTAAAGACACAGTAGGAGGTTTTTCAAGGAGATCTTTGGTGTGGGGGAAGCTTTCAAGATGTTGAAGCCATCTCTCAGGATTTGGTTGAGTTTCTGTAGGCCATGGTGGTAATTAGTGACAAAGGGTAAGCATTGGGAACTACTTCTGGTTTGGGGTTGGTTTTGGGACTGTGCTAAAGGGATTTGGTTTTTAATAATGTTGGTAGGATAACCTCTCTTTTGGAATGCACTGACAAGTTGGTTATTGTATTTATTTCGGTTTCCGAGAGAGAAAATGATACGTTTGGCAGGTGTGGCTAGGCTATAGGATAGGGAGCGTTTAGTGTTGTTGGGGTGACAGCTGTTATAGTGAAGGTAGTGTTGTTTATTGGTAGGTTTGATGTGAATATCTTTTTGAAGGACACCGTCCTCAAATCCAATTTCAACATCAAGGAAGACTATGCGTTCAGAAGAGGATTTACAAGTGAAATTCAGGGATGAAAAGCTTTGTAGGCTTTGAATAAAGGTTTCAAGATTGGTTTCGAAGTCAGTCCAGATCATGAAAATATCTTTGATGAAATGGAGCCAGCAGAGGGGTTGGACGGGTTGTTTTTGAAGGAAAGTCTTCTCCAATTTCCCCATGAACAGGTTGGCATAAGAAGGGGCCATGCGGGTACCCATAGTGGTACCCTTGATCTGGAGGTAGTTGATGCCAGAACTTTGGAAGTGGTTTTTTTCAAGGATGAATTGAGTCAGCTGAACTAGAAAGGAAGTGCTAGGTTTGGAGTTTGGAGAGCGTGTATTGAGGAAATACTCAATAGCAGCTAAGCCATGAGCGTGGGGTATATTGGTGTACAGTGAAGTGGCATCATTGGTAACTAGTTTGGTGTTAAGCGGTATAGGTTGGGGAAGATTGGAAAGAAGACTAAGGAAATTATTGGTATCCTGGACGTTGGGAGTAAGTTGTCGTACTAGAGGTTGGAGTTTGTCATCGACAAAGGCAGAAATAAGTTCTTGGTTTAGTTTTTTAGATGGGTCGAAGTCAAGTGTTTTGTAGATGGAGGAATCGGAAAACTGGAGGTCAATTTCATTGATATAATCAGATAAACACCAATTTATCAATGAAATTAACGGCCAGTTGTCCGATTTTGGCCAGCTATAATTCTATTACCGAACATATCTCTGCCTTTGTCAATACGTTTATCTCCCAGCCACATCTTTTACCTACTTAACCTACAAGATACCTGGAAACCACTCCTGTGACTCCACCAATTTAATTTATCAACTCCAGTGCCAGCAATGTCCTGCCCAATATATCGGCCTTACCAGTGAAACCCTTCGAAAACGCATGACCATAGACATGATTGCAAAGTCCAAAATCCTGAAAACCCTGTCTCTGCCTAGACTCTTCTTCATAACCAAAATTTTGATCAGTGTTAACCCACTAAAGTAATCAGATCCCTTCCTTCCCATGCCAATAGTTCCCAATTCCAAAGGATGGAATTAGCACACCAATGGATAACAAAATCCTGTGACACACCTAATCTGAACATAAGATAAACCACTGCCCTTCAACCCTTTCTCCATCAGCAAACTTCATATATACAAACTGAAAAAAACTGCATCAATACTTGAGTGTTGCTCTATGGATGTACAACACCCCCCCCCCCCCCCCCACTGCCACCTACCCAGCAATAGTGGAAGCCATATCAGTCTCTCTCTCTCTCTCCCCCTCCCCCCTACACCTAAGTAAAGTAAGCCTAATTAATTATTAATAATTGTATCGAATATATGATGTATGGCTGTAGTAATTTGTTCTTTGCAAATAAAGCGATTTGAATACACTTTACAAAAAATCAAAATAGAAATAGAGACTAGATGCAAATAGATGGAAGCGAGTATGATAAAGTAGAAATTTTTAAGTAACTGGGCGTAAAGTTATCTAATAATACGAGGGTCGTCCAGAAAGTAAAGAACGATTGTGCATCACGTGCGCCGCCGATCCCCCACTACTGCGACTGCGTGCACGCTAGTTACCTCTGGCTGTCCTGTCAGTGTGAGCCGAGTTTCATTCCTGTGCAGTCACGCATCTTTGCTCTGTAAACTTTCAAAATGTTCAAAATGGCCCATTGAAAATCCCGCCAAATTGATGGCAACTCTTTTTTGGGACCCCAAAGGTTAAATCCATGTCGAGTTTTAGCCAAGGGGAGAAACGACAAATTCAGAAGCCTATTGCGAAACCCTTCAAAGACTCAGATGTGCAATACAGAACAAAAGACGTGGCATGTTGTCAAAATAAGTGTTTTTGATCCACGACAATGCTCGACCCCATGCATCGGTACGAACCCAGCAAGAACTTCAAGGTCTAAAGTGGGAAATTTTTGGACACCCCCCTATAGTCTGGACCTCACGCCTTCAGATTACCATCTGTTTCCCAAACTGAAAACATTCTTGGGTGGGAAGCAGTTTGGAAACGATGAAGAACTGAAAGAAGAAATGACATCCTGGCTCATATCTTTGGCGGCTGAAGAGTATAACACCGGCATTGAAAAACTGATTCCTCGGTACAATAAATGCTTTGACAACCAAGGCAACTTCATTGAGAAGTAAGCTAGGTTACTGTGAGTATGTAAATAAAGTTCTGTGTTGTTATCTTTCGTTTTTAATTTTTTATACCAAAACGTTCTTTACTTTCTGGACGACCCTCGTAGTACAGAAGAACCAGAAATACAAATAGATTGAATTTAGCAAATAGGTGCTTGTATACTAGTAATAAATTAATTTCATAAAAACATATGTCATATAAAACAAAATAAGATTGTACAAACAATAATATGACCAATATTACTTTATGAATGTGAAACTTGGAAGCTTGATAAAAAAAGAAGTAAAGTAATGGTATTTGGTGACAAATTACTGCAGAAATGTAATTTTAGAACAAGGAGAATGAAGGAGAACACATTTTAGGGAAATCCGTGATTAGTACAGTAGTGAAGACAAATGTGAGATTAAGTGCAGAAGACTATTCATTATTAGATGTTGATCGTAGAGAAATGGGCAAACGAGTGTAGTGCCGACATTTCCTAAGAAAGAGCCATTAAAATTTATTATCAGCTCAAATACCAGGACCATTAAGGGTTCTACAGCTTAACATAGAATCCAAAGCTGAGAACAGAGGAGGAAAGTGGTTTGAAACAAGTATTATAAAGGAACCCTGAAGGAATGCCACGACAGAGATGGTGGAGTCAAGTGAAGGCAGGCGGATGTGAAGAAAGTTGAGCCACAGAAGAAGAGACAAAAAATCAGTCCAGATGGAGGGAATATATTTGTACGGCTAAATATCAACTAAATTATAGGTTGCTGTGGGAATAACATTATATATTTTGTTATGGTCATATTTGACAGTATTTATTTTATATTGCCTTGTAAGTCCCATATATCTCCTGTTACTGGAGTAAGTGATCGTACATCTAAAGTCTGTGCCAATGAATTACTGAATGTGTAATTACAATCAGTAATTCATTCAGTTGAATTACCATAGTACGTGTTGGGTGGTTGGGAGGGTCATCACCATTGTGATTGGCGGTTATAGGTTTAATAACTGCACCGTCTATTCATGTCGACAAAATATAAGAAATGTACTTTGATTAAGTAGTGTAAAGTTGCGGATATTTTAGTATGTATTCTTTACCAACCTTTTTCTAGCAGTTATTTAGATAAATATAATTTTATTAACTGTATAACAATCATCGTCATCATATCTGTAGGAACCCCCTCCCCCCGCCAGTGGTATTCACCGACCCATCCTCCCAAACACGTAGGCTACTGTGGTATTGACCCAACCGCCCAACCATACAGGTATACCAGTATATACCGATAAAACGATTGAAATCAGTTTATTTTAATGGAAAAATGAGTTTATCTTTTTTTCTAAAAACATTTAACTAACCCTGAGCCAGACCTTCTTACATGTTCAGTCAAAATATTCTTAAAATTGCAGTTCAATTTCTCACAAACGTTTAGGGGGAATGTACCATGTTTAAATTTGTTTATATATATTTTGTATTCCTGGTATGCCCATATAATTTCTAAATACATGCCAGAAGTAGCAACTATTAAAACAAATGAGTGAAACGAGGTAGTTGTTACTACCTCCATAGGAGTGACTATCATAGACTGTGAGATAGGTGTTTTTGTTCATTAATATTAAGTATCAAGGGATACAATTGATTACTTCTGATACAGATGAACCAGAACACTTGGTGGAGTTGATGGGCCCAATACCTGAGATGGGCAGTGACCTCTTTACAGACTGTGTGTTCCTCATTACATACACCACCCAGGTGGGCTTACAACAATATTATTTGACTCCAGATGCTGGTTCGTCTGGCTTTGAAGGTAAACACAATTTTATCTTTTTAAGAAAAATTATTTTTTATTTGATAAACAAATGTTTTGTTTATGACGTCTAAATTGAGTTAATATAACCCTGAACTCAGTAGTTCTTGGGCTATAACAACAACTGTTACTGCATTTAATAAGGACAATTAACTCAATGACAAGTAACATATTTTTTTAATAAAACTTCTGTGAGAATAGTCGGAATACTTTTATATGAGACTTGTTTATGAAAACCATCTTCTTGAATTGAAGACATTAGCTATGTTCTCTCCTCTGTAGATGTTTATTGTAAAAATCATACATCCTTATTTGAACATAATTGTTACTTACCTTCTTTTAACTTTAACTGTAGTATATAAGTTAAAGATTTTTCAAGTAATGACTTCATTGTACTACTGGTAGATATCATTATGTAGCATAAGTTAGTATCATAAATTTATATAATAAGCATTTGCATGCTGGCACAATGATTCAGTTGTTATAAAGCATACTTACCTAGAGGCTTGAATCCAAACGGCAACAGTCAGTAATGCTGACCTATTTAAGATCAGCAATTACTGGCCTGTCTCCGTCAATGCCGCCATTATGTTTCACATCTCTGCCGGCGTTCCCTGGGCAGCTCCAAATTAAAGAAACGTTATTAAATAAAATCCTTTTTGGTGAAATATAGCACGATACTGTTTCATTAAAAAATGACTTTAATAATACAATTAACGAAATATATAACACAAACAAACTTAACCTCTAGGCCTAACTAAAATTAAATTTAAAAGAATATAACAATAAAATAAACTAGTTTTAAGATTAATAACAATACATTTTTCAAACATGTAACAAACTATATCAAGCCTTTAAAACTTTTAGTTGGTTGTGTTCAATAATTAACACTGTTCAGTCTTTTTTTTTTATTTTTTTTATTTTTAGGACGAGGCCTGTGGAGATTTTCTTCTTTTTTTTAATTTTTTTAAGCTTGGTCACCCACCCCCACCTCAGCCGCCGGGAACAAAAATGGGAAGGACTGACCTGAGGACAGAAGATGGCCGAAGAGGTAAATAGGGCAGCAGGAGAAGCAACATGACTTTTACATGGCCCCAGGCCAGGCCGGCACGTCAGGCTGAGGGTCAAACGTTCAACTCAAGGACCCTGGAGTTTAGAGACAATTAGCCAGACATGCTCCTGGTTCGGGTAGCTGAAGGAGGAAATTAAAATAGACAAGACAACCAGACACACCAAGAGCTGGAATCGCGGAAAGACCAAAGTCTGAGCCAACGGCCACGAAAGTAACATATCGACAGCGTAAGAGTGATCTCAGACAGCCTGGCAAACCAAAACGAAAAGTAACCAAAAATGTACCGGTCAAAAGACCCGGTACAGCCTCCCTCTGCAAAACCACAACACACCCAGGCAGGGGAAAAAACTCAGTACCTCAAGGAACCAACCAGAAGAAGAAGAAGAGACCCCCAAAGAGTGGTGTTCCAAGGACGCCAAAGAGAATCCAAGAGGGGAAACCCCTCGAACAAGGAGTGAACTACCCTGACTGTCGGGCCCAACAAGAAAAGAGAGAAGGAGACTCTCAGAACAGAAACCAGGAGCGCAGAGGTGATAAATCTTTTTGCTCCAAGAAACCTCCAGGAACACCAACTCCTGGATCAACCGTTCCCCGGAAAGCCTTAAGCTGGGACACATGGGCTTTCCTGAACACCCTGCCTCACTGGGGATCAACCAGAAGAGCAGTCACTGGTGACAAAAACCCTTTGATACGGTAAGGACCAGACCACCGATAACACAACTTTGCAGCTCTTCTTTCCACGGCCGAACTGACCGGGTGACCCTGACAAAAAACCAGATATCCAACCTGGAAAGGGTTAGGAGTACGACCTTTACCATACCTCCTCCTTACTCTCTCTCTAGCATGTAGCAGGTTGCGCCGAGCAGACCGCCTCGTGGAAACTACGTCAGTGGCACCTGGCGTAGGTAGAAGATCCTCTAGCCACCACAAGTTGGACAAAGGGTTGTTAGGAGAGTAGACATGTAGAATTTCGAAGGGAGTGGCATTATGACTCTCATGCTTGAAAGAATTGAAAGCAAGCTGGAGCCAAGAAAGACTCTCATCTCAGGTGTTCTGCTTCTCAGCATGGAAAGTAATAAGAGCAGACTGAAGATTGCGGTTGAACCACTCTACTTGAGAAGGCTGTGAGTAATAAGGAGAGGTAGTCACATGTTTGATCCCATTGCCAAAACAGTACCTACGAAACTCGTGCCAATTAAACTGGCTACCGTTATTGGAAACAAGAGTAGAAGGCACACCAATGTGCTGGAAAAGTTAGGACTGGAGAGCACAGATGGTGAGCTTAGCCGTAGCACTTCGAAGTGCAAAGAGCCAAACAAACTTCGAGAAAGCATCCACACAAACAAGTAAGTAGGAGTAACCTGACTTGCTACGGGAAAAGGACCCACGTAGTTTATGAACACTTTCTCAAAAGGACGCTCGGCCACCTCAGAAGATAACAAACCTAACTTAGCATTTTGACTAGGCTTGCTGAGAGAGCACAGGTGGCAAGCCCATACTCTGCCAGCAACGTCCCGGTCCATGCTCGTCCAGATGAAATACCTACGAATCTTAGCGATGGTCTTATGAATACCAAGATGACTGCCCACAAGAGAAAAGTGATAAAATTGAAAGACCATCGGTATTAGATGACTAGGCAGCACAACATGGGATTCACCCCTCTGTCGAGGACGGCAACAGAGTACTCCTTTGGACAGAGTACTCCTTTGGACAGCAGCTCACCTAAGATGACTGACAGCTCAGGATTTTTTTTGCTGATGGGACATAAGGTCGTCAAAAGCAGAGGAAAATCCAGAATAATCGCACCACACTGAGCAACAGCCTCAGTAGGTGGATCACTGGGTTCGTGATACATGCGGGAAAGAGCATCCGCGATGACATTCTGGGTACCCCTAAGATGTTGGACTCAGAACTTAAAAGCAGAAATTTTAACCACCCAGCGACTAATTTTGCCCAGGCTCTCTTAGTCGCTGATTGTGCCTGAAGCCAAGATAGTGCCTGATTGTCAGTCTCCAACAAGAACTCAGCGTGTTCCAAGAAACGCCGGAACTTGTCTGTACCAAAGACAACAGCCAGACACTCTAATTCATAGATGGAAAAAGCTTTCTTTTCCTGGTGAGACAACATCCTCGAAGCAAAAGCGATGAGCTGCCTGACCCCATCACACTCCTGAGAAAGAACAGCAGCAATGGCGGAGGAGGAGGCATCAATCTGAAGTATGAATTCTCTAGTGAAATCAGGCATACGCAGGACAGGAGGTTGCATGATAGCCTCCTTGAGAGCATCAAAGGCAGTCTGCTGAGCTTCGCCCCACAAAAAAGGGACACCTTTCTTACGCAACTCATTCAACAGAGCAGCAAGCTCGGCCTTTGTTAGGGATGAACCGACGGTAAAAATTCACCATCCCCACAAAATGGGCAATCCCCTTGGCATCTTTGGGAGGAGGAAAATCCCGAATGCCCTGGGTCCTCGCAGGATCTATGCAGACATCTCGAGAAGAAATAAGATGACCCAGAAAAGAAATCTCAGTACGAGCAAAAGTAACTTTCTCTGGATTGACGGTAAGGCCAGTTGATTTAAGATGACTAAGAACTTCATCCAGATGTTGCATGTGTTCCCCAAAAGTTTCACTGTAGACCAGAAGGTCGTCAAGATAGTGGAAAATAAACTTAAATTTCACATTGTGGAAGATGGAATCAAGCAGACAAGTGAGAGTTTGGGCATCCACAGCAAGACCCACAAAAAACATCTGGCGCTTCTGGAGGTCAAGCACCATACCACTTTTAGAGATGAAGTCTGCCCCTCAGATACAAGAAACCGCCAGGTCCTTGGCAACAAAAAAATCCACCTCCAGGAAAATCCTTCAATCTTAAAATGTAAAAACGCCTTTAGAAGAATGGGTAATGGAGATTGGGATGCCGTCCAGCAAGTAATAGAAGAAGGCTCAGTGTGCCTGACAAGTCCTAAGGCGTCAAGAGACTCAAAAGAGTAAGGTTGATGAGCAAGAACCACGACCCTCCACTGGCCTACTCACACCTACAGACATAGCCAGTTGACAGGTTTGGGAAGAGCACGATGACTCTCATAATCCCTCCCTTGCTGATCTGAGAACTGCACGCTGCGCGAAACAATGCACAACTGATGCAGTTCCCGTAAAGAGGAAGGAACACCAGCAAAAACTAATCTGCACCGTTCTTAAGGAGAGATGCCATTCAGGATGAAAAAAATGGTTTCAGTCTCGGAAAGAGTGAGGTGGTACAATTTTTAAACGCAAAAAATGTTCATTCTGCTGAAATTCACTGACAGCTTCTTGAAGTTTACGGTTAGGGTGTTATGAATGATGGAAATGTGCGAAAGTTGTATAGGCTTTTTAATGAAGGAAGGACAAGTGTTCATGATGAAGAACGATCTGGACAGCCTACTGTCATCAATGAAGAGTTGACACAAAAAGTTGATGATGAAATTCGCCAAAATCAGCGCTTCACTATTGACGAACTTAGTACAAATTTCCCCAAGTTTCAAAATAAGTAGTTTACAACATTGTTACTGACAAACTGCATTACAAACAAAATGTGTGCGAGATGGGTGCCAAAATTGTTGACACAAAGCTAAGCGTATGGGACATTCTTTGTCCTTTTTGGAGTGCTATCAAAGAGATGCCGATGAGTTCTTAAGTCACATTGGGACCGGTGATGAGACATGGGTTGCATACTATACTTCAGAGACAAAATGTCCATTGAACGGCATCATTCAAACTCCCCGACGAAACCAAGAAAATTCAAGCAAGAACCTTCAACAAGAAAAATCATGGTGACAGTTTTTTGGGATCGGAAGAGTATTCTTCTGATAGAATATGCCACGAAGAATGACAATTAATGTTGAAAGATAATATGAAGCTTATTCAAACATTATTGAAGCTGAGGCGTGCTATTAAAAACTGCCGGCGGGGCCTGCTCTCTAGCGGCGTCATTCTGCTTTACAACAATGCTCGGCCTTACATTGCGGCAAGAACACAGACGCAACTGGACAAGTTTTGTTGGGAAATACTGGATCATCTACCCTACATTTATCATTTGCCCTGGCTATTGGGCTATTAATAAATAGTACTGTCTGAGCTAAGTCGAACTTAGATAGTAACAATGACTACACTTGTTAATCTACACTCATCACAGTCATTCAAAATCCATATTCGGCCATATCTTGACGATCGGGGTCTTAAGAATACATAAATAAAATAAAATACAGTCCTAATTTAGCCTTTCGGATTTTCATCTTTTTTAAAAACTTAAGGAATTTTTTGTTGAAAAGCGCTTGGAAAATGATGACATGTTGAAAGACACAGTTTGGTTTAACAGTCAAGCGAGAGAATTCTTTGATGATGGGATCCAAAAGCTGGTACCACAACTTCAAAAATGTGTCAATGTTAGTGGTGACAATATAGAAAAGTTCATATTTTAGTTTGTGATATCATTTACGCACATAAATAAAGTTTCTCTTACACTATTAGAAAACGGTTTTTACTTTAAAAATGACCCTTGTACATTGATTCCCACTCATGTACGAATGTTTTACTGAATTGTAAAATTGTTTTTTACTCTACCAGCAATTTATTCTTAATCAAAATAATTCGTAAACGAAATTGTAAAATTTTAATTAAAAAATATTTATTTTGTTTGTGTTGTTACTATGAAAAATTACTCATAAATGTGTTTATTATATAGATAATTTCACTGTGAACTACAGCTTTAAAAAATGTGACTATTTCTTTCAGATATGTGTCCTTATAATTTATTTATATAATGACTGCATTTTCTCAAATGTTGGCTCTGTCTTCCTAGGTAGGTCCATAGTAAAATTAATACACATTAAAAAGTATGCACAAAAAATGTTTCCTAATTTTTTTTCTTCTAAAAGAGTTGACAGCTTTCAATTTTTTCACTGTTATCATTATTATATTAAGGATGGTCACAAGAAATCAGATGACAATCTTAAATTAGAGCAAATGTTGAGGTGTAAATGATACTAAATGTTTCTATTAGAAAACACAATGTGTATATATCAAAACCAGAGTTGTTAGCTTTAACTATATTCACCTTATATGTACTGTACTTTTTACTATTGTTTTATCATCGATATCGATGGGTCTTATTCAATCAAGGGTACAGTGTGGTACTATTGAAAGGGAAACAGTGTAAAAAAAGTTTAAACAATTTCAACCGGATTATAATCAAAATTGCAATTACTTGGAACCAAATTATAGTAATAAGACTAAACTTTTTAGTAAAATTGACAAAATGCTAATTTAAATAAAGTACCTGTATACAGATCGTCTGAATCAGGCCATCAGATGAAACCTATTTTTATCTTGTATATAAATGAATCTGTTATTAATTTTATATTTATATTTTGTCCAGTCTTATTCTCTTTAAACATCATGTTAGGTCTATTTCAATATTTATTTTGTCAAATAAATAAATGATTTCATACTATTTTATTATTTCACTATTTGATACACTGCAAGAATATTTACGGATTAATTTTTTGTAATTAAAATGGATTCATTCAGTGGAATTGAAAACAAATGTTTAAAAAATCAAGTAACGATTGTTAAATGTAATAATTGATGTACAACAGTTGATTTAATAACCTAATTGATTATTAAAATGTACTAAATACAGAGTGTTCCGGATAGGTGCTTTAATTTATTCAATTATATATATTACTTAATTTGATTTGAATGTCACACAGATTTTTATTATGCTGGTATCAACAGATTATTCAATATTATTCGAAAGAGATGCTAGAAAACATAAAAAAACCTAGATAAGCATCAACAAAATGGAGTAAAGGCAACAATTATTGTAGCGGACCAGTGTTGCTTGTGAGACCTGAGAGAGGGGTGGACAGTCTAACAGGAGAATGATGGATTAGGGGTGGGACCTCAAAACCAATTTTCGGACCTCACCAAAACTATCCCATCTGGATGGAAGTATCTTCTCTGTATAGTAAAATCAATCCTTTAGCTTAGAAATAATTCTTATAGATTTCTTTGTAACTTTAAAATTTGATCAAGTTTTGTCTTTTTTGTTGATCCATATAAGCAAATGCCAAATTATATTTAGGTATGAATGTAGGCAAAGTAAATTGTTCTCAAAATTGATGTTTCACAGAGAGAGACATCTTTAAATCTTATATACCAGAATTTATTTTTAGGTGGTATTTTTATCAACATGTTCATCCATTGCAGTTTATTATCATTTACCAATTCTAGGGAATTTGTTTTGTTTTTCATTTCTATTAATTATGAATGTATTACAATATGTAATTTACTTACTTTTTTGTTCTGAACTGTTTTGAAGTTTACAAAATTTGATTCTCCACGATTTAATTTAAAATTGTGGTTAGTAAAATACTAAGATATATTACATAATTCAACATAAGAAACAACTTCCACTAGCTCAACAGAGTCTGCTGAGATCTTGAGGTTTACATCATCAGCATAAAGGCAAAGATTGTTTATGGTATCTGATAAAATATTTCAGTTACATTCTTTATAATATGTAAGAAACTGCATCACATGATTTTCAGTAGTGAAAATTAAAAACTAACAGTCATGATTCATGTTCTCTTACACAGCATCCATTATGAACTGATGTAATAATTTGCTTGGTTAAGTAATTTGTTTCATGTTATTTTGACCACCAACAGAAAAATGAAGAATTATTAACAGTTAGCAAAGCAACATGTATAGAATTTTTGGACAAGCTTATATTTCTGGTTTTATACTATTTTATTTGTATTATGTTGAAAAAAATTTTATGAATATTACTTGGCACATATTAACATGATTTGCTATATTCCACATCTGTCTTTTAACTCTATGCTATATGTTACAGATACCTCAAGGAATGGAAGTACAATACCTTTATGGAAGGAGCGGCTACGAACACAGATAAAAAATGGTGGTGGAAAAGTTTACACAACACTCAGTCAAGTGAGTAAGCAACATGGTGAAATAGCTGAAATATGCAAACTTGGTTACTGCTACTTGTGTTATGCATAATAACTGCGATTTTGTTAAGCTTACTGCTTAATACAATGTAAACCAACTGTCAGAATACTGTAAGATCTGTATGATAAGGTATAATATTTTAACCAATAAAACTACCAAATTATCAAACATAACAACTAAATAAAATACGTAAAAAGTCAGAATATAACATCATTAGTTTGAAAGAATCAAAAATACCTTGTTTAGGATCAGCAAATTTAATTAAATTTAACGGGTTGTTTGAGGATAAACTTATTGTAAACGTACTTCCATTGTTGTAGATAGAGTATGTTGAAGGGATTTGTGGAACATTCTTAAGTTGTTTTGGAGAACCCATACATTAGACAGTCTAATACAGTGGTTCCCAAAAGGTGGTCCCCGGACCCCCAGGGGTCCCCGAACGGGTTGCAGGGGTTCCGTGGCAAGCTGCTATTTTAAATTGATGAATTTTCATTACCGGAATTTCTCTTAGAGTTTTCTTCCGTACTGCCAATATTAAATTTCCTTAATTATTCCTCACCCGTCCGTCTTTAACTTGAACAAATCTCAACGATATTATTACAATTAATTACAGTACTGCATTGACGAATGAAAGAAGGTATTTTTTTGTTGAAAAACGGGCAATATCGTAATATGAGAGTGGCAGCACTGGCGCTCAGTCATCGTCTCCACAGCGGAGACGTCATCCTGTTCAGTGTCACATTGTGATGTTTGACAAGCGTATTGCGTATAACCCTACTTTTACTTTTGTTTGACGTTTAAAATTGGTGCACTGATTTTATTAGTACAGTAACATGGATCGTTGGCTGAACAGTGTTAAGTTAAAAAGGAAAATAACTGATACAGATCAAGAAGACAAGGCGTCAAATGACATACCTACTTCTAGTCCCAGTGAATCTACTTGTGTAAGTGTAAATGAGGTTCCGAGCTCTCAACAGCCTAGTTCTAGTAGCGTGAGTAAGAAATCCAATTTTAGTAAAAAAGTTAGAAAGTACAGCCAAGAGTATTTAGCGTTAGGATTTACTTATGTTGGATCTGAAGAAGAGCCAAGGCCTCAATGTGTGCTTTGTCGTGAAGTGTTGTCCAATGAGGGTATGAAGCCTGCTAAATTGCGCCGTCATCTCGAAACGAAACATCTTGAATCTAAAACTAAGTCCGTAGAGTTTTTCAAACTGAAGCTTAATGAGTTGAAGAAATCTCAAAATATTATAAAGAAAACTAGTCTCAATATCAATAAAAATGCAACATTAGCTTCTTATCAAATTGCTGAGCTTATTGCAAACTCAGGTAAACCACATACAATCACGGAGGAACTTATTGTTCATGCTGCAGTAAAAATGTGCAAAACAATGCTTGGGGAGTCAGCAGCGAAAACAATTCGCACGATTCCTGTATCAAATAATACAATTCAAAGGAGAATTTCAGACTTGTCAGAAAATATTCAGGAAAATTTATTTTTGAAGCTAAGCATGTGTGATATGTTTGCGTTACAAATAGATGAAAGTACTGACATATCCAAGAAAGCTATTATGCTAGTTTTCGTGAGGTTTATTTTTGAATTCCAGTTGTATGAAGATTTTTTGTTTTCTTGTGAACTTATGCATACCAAAGGAGAAGACATTTTCAATGCTATTGATCAGTTTCTTTCCCAACATGGTATTAGCTGGAAAAAATGTGTTGGGATTACAACTGATGGTGCTGCCGCTATGTCCGGCTATAAGACGGGGTTGTTGGGTCAATTGAAAGCTGTTTCACCTAACATCAAATGGACCCATTGCTGTATTCATAGAGAGGCTCTGGCTGTGAAAAAAATGCCTGCATCGCTTAACAATACATTTGATGAAGTTGTAAAAATAATAAACTTTATCAAATCACGCCCCCTCCAATCTAGGCTGTTTGAAGCCTTATGCAAAGACATGGAAAGTGTCCACATGCAGCTTTTGTTGCATACTGAGATACGATGGCTCTCCCGGGGAAAGATTCTAGAGAGATTTTTCGAACTAAGAGATGAAGTACGAGTGTTTGTTTTAGAAACTAAATGGTCAAACTCACTCACCGATTTTGATTGACTCTGTATGGCAGCATACTTAGCAGATATTTTTGAACACTTAAATGTGTTAAATTTGAAACTTCAAGGGCACTATGTAGACATCTTCAGAGTGGAAGATACGATTGAAGCATTAATTAAAAAGTTTCAAGTCTGGGCGAATCGAGTTGAAAAGAATTCACTTTCAAACTTCCCTACTCTACAACACTTTTTGAAATTAGAGTCTGCTGACAATAAATTGTCTGAAAAAGTGAAAACTGAAATATCAGAGCATCTTAAGACCTTAGCAGTTTCAATGAGGGATTATTTTCCTGCTCCTGATCCTCAAAACAGTTGGATTAGAAATCCATTCACCAGCGCAAACAAAATTGAAGATCTGAACTTGACCGACGAAGAGGAAGATCATTTTATTGATTTAACAAACAATGGTATGTTGAAAAATGTATTTGATGCTGAAAAACTATTGGAACTATGCAATCGGAGCCTTCTGCGACCTGTCAAAAGCGTTTGACATTGTTAATCATTCAATACTATTAAAAAAACTGTCTTATTACGGCTTTAAGGGTAAGGCTTTTAATTTATTAACATGTTATTTAAATAATAGAAAACAAAGAGTGAAGCTTCATAAATATGGTGTAAGCAACTTTTGCAATGTTCAATCTGGAGTTCCCCAGGGATCGGTCCTGGGACCTCTGCTTTTTCTCATTTATGTTAACGATCTTCACTTAGCTGTTAAAGATTCAAAACTTGTCTTGTTTGCTGATGACACCTCTCTGGTTGTTACAAGTAAGGAAAAAGACATCTTACTATCCCATCTGGATGAAAATATGCTTAATATGATTAAATGGTTCGATGATAATGGTTTAAAATTAAATCCAGAAAAGACTAAAATTATTAATTTTCATTGTAATTATAAAAAGTCTCCTTTCTCTGATAGCTCTTACTTACAAACCTCAACAAAATGTGTTAAGTCTTGTGGGTTCTTAGGAGTAAAGCTTGATAGCAGTTTCACCTGGGTGGATCACATTAATTATTTGATATGCACATTAAATAAGGCATATTATGTGCTACTGACATTGTCAAATGCTGTGGACTTAAAAACTATGCTGCAGGTATACTTTGCCTATGTCCAATCCCATTTGAATTATGGCATTCTTTTCTGGGGTAATTCTCAAATAAGTTCAAAAGTATTCAAAAAACAAAAACAAATCATTAGACTGATTATGAAAGCATCAACTAGAGATTCATGTAGACCTATTTTTAAATTTTTAAATATTCTTCCTGTTCCATGTCTATTTATTTTGCAGTCTCTAATTTTTGTAAAAAATAACTTATCATATTTCTTTTCTCATAATCACATCCATCAATATAGTACACGTAATTCAAACCTTTTTCAATTTCCTGTTCATAAAAAAGTTTTCTTTGAAAAAATGCCATTCTACTCTTCCATTCGTTTATACAACAAACTTCCAATAGAAATCCGTTCTGAACTGTCACCAGTAAAATTTAAAATTATAATTATTAATTATCTGTCCGAGCATTGTTTTTATAGTGTACAAGAGTACCTAGATTCTGATAAATAGTGACTATTCGATAATATTTTTTGAAAGTTTGAACTACTGAAACTTAGTTTTAATTTAGTTTTAAGCTTTGACCTGTTGACAATTTACCTACCATATTGATATTTATTTCATGTAAATGGTGTATGTAATGTAAATAAATAAATAAATAAATAATAAAAAATAAATAAAATTCTGGCTGACAGCGCAACGAGACCACAAGAAGTTATCTCTGCGAGCACTGAAACATTTAACGCCATTTTGTACAACATACACATGTGAACAGGCTTTTTCAACACTTTGCTACATGAAAAATAAATATAGAAATCGCCTCAACATTCATGACGATTTCTGTGTGAATGTATCCAAACTGAGGCCAAATATTGAAGAAATTTTGGAGAAAAAAGATGGATTTCATCTTTCACACTGAAAATGTAAACTTTTTTGACACAAAATATGCCTCAATCATTTACCTTGTAAAATAAAACTAGTTTATGTTTTTACAACAAGTGTTCAAGTTATTTTCCCTTTGTATTTTTACCTTTAATTAGGTATACCGCGTAGGATGTTACTAACAATGGTGTTTATTAAGGTAATTAAGTATCAAATATGTGATTTGAATTAAACATAGCTTTAGGGGTCCCCGATTGTTTAGTTTGTTTAATTGGGGGTCCACGACTGCCTGTCATTTGGGAACCACTGGTCTAATATATACTTACTACCATATATATTTATACCCAAGGTGGTATTTGACCTCGCTGAAAGCTCTACTTAGTTTTTCCAACATTTCTTCAGTCTTTCCCTAAGCCTCCTACCATCCGAATTGCTGTTAAATTTCACGTTGAGGAACGAATGACAATATCGCGTTATTCTAAGTTTGTTGCGTATAACATCCAATTTACTGCTTACGATAACTTGTACGTCTTTGGGTTGATACACAGACGTTTGAGAATTTTTTGACATCTGGAGCCAGGTGTTAGAATATAACATCAATGAAAATAACTGACAATAACAGACAGGAGTTAATTTTAACAGACGAATCTGACAGTACAGTACAGCGTCGAAAATCCAGATTAATTAGGACTGGATCCCTTCCGAATTTTCAAAATATCCGGATTATCAAAATTAACTGGTACAATGGCCGGAAGATGTATAAAATGACTCTAAAATCAGCTGTTTTTCACCTTAGCGGTTGATGGGAAGTAGGACAGATAAATGAAACCAATGGTGATTTTTAATATCAAACTATTTTACTTCCAATATTGTTAACTTTAATGAATAAATATCATTGATGTACCAAATTATTCTAACACTAAAGTGTACCGTATTGACATACATTTCACTTAAAGACTTACGTTTTAAATGTTTAACCCACCAAGTAAACTATAATGCAAAGCTCTAAAAATGTTATCGTATATTACACAGTTAGAGGTTTTTAAAAATCCTTTACAGCTTTGGTGCAATTTTTTAAATGTGTGCCTCTTTACGAAAGAAGCCATATTGGTCATAATTAAACTGTGCTCACACTGCAGTCAGCAACTAAAAAATTGGCAACTTTTGTTAAATGTTTGCAACTTTTGTTAAAAGTTTGCAACTTTTTAAGAAACTCCAAATGAATTTGTTGTCAACTTTTTGTGTTGCCGACGAAATCTTCGAGTTGCAGACCAAATTGCATGTTTCCACTCAGCGTCAGTAAATATTGCAACTTTCTTTTGATCTTTGTTTGCAACCAAAGTATTTGCCAAAAGTTGCCGACTGTTCTCTGCCTCCCTGCGCATGTAGCGTTTTAGTCAGTCTCTTGTAGCATCTGTCACCAGACCTAAAAATTTAATAAATATATTCAGTTGTGCTAATTATGGAGAAAGCGGATGAAGGAACCGGAACCCATGACGAATTGGTTTGGTCAAAGGAAAAACTTATTGAAATGTACAGGGACAGGCCGCTTCTTTGGAACGCCACAAATGATTTCTACAAAGATAAAAATTTTAAATGTATATTATAAAAATTTAAAAAATGTAGCAATCACATGCTGCAGCAAGGTCCTGCACTCTCTACAAAACTTTATAGAAACTAGTCTAGTCCCAAAAAAGTTGCAAACATGTGCAAAATAGCGCACACTAGATTGTTGGCAAATTTTGTGTTGCCAACTATTAAATGTTCATGCTGATTTTTTTAGTTACCGACTGCTACTGCCTGAAAACTATTGTAGTTCGTCTGCCTATTACAATGTAGTTCGTTCATTCTATGCAGTTCGTTAGATGATCTAGTATATAGCTGTGCACGCGCAATCACCTTTTTAGCTTTCTAAGGAACTAACAAGTACTTCTGTTCCATTCAAGCAGTTTTAGGTTAGGTTACAACTGACAGAAAACTGTCATTATGTATTATTTCTACCTTCCCAGCTCTGTTGTTCACTTTGAATTGAACTTAGTTCAGATCATAATGAACAAGCTAGTTCACTCGTTCACTAAGCTGACTCGTTCTTGACTCAGTCGTTCGTGAACTAAACATTGCTAAGATACAATAACTTCTGTCACAGCATACGGCAGGCTGTTGAGTCGTGTTTAAATTAGGGGTGTGCGAGTACTCGAAACTTCGAGTATTTGATCGAGTATTTTACTACTCGAACTCGGCTCGAAGCTCCTAAAACTACTCGAAGTTCGATCGAGTAGTTGTATTAAACGAAATATCATATTTACATCTTAATTTAGTTTTAAGAGTAAACAGTTTTATAAGTTATCAATAAAAAATGTTTGTGTTTTATTTACCCTTAATCATACGTTATCAGTTTGGTACTCGTAATTATGAACTGAACAATACGCCTATGAATTGGTAGTACACGACAACAGTCAAATGAACTAGTCAACGTAGTGAACGAGTTTGTTCATTATGATTTGAACTAGTTCAGTTCAAAGTGATCCACAGAGCTGGGAAGGTAGCGATCGCTGTAAATAGTAGCGATCATACATGTTGGTTGTCGAGTTACATGTAACCTAACCTAAAATAGCGTGAATAAAACAGAAGGTTTTCATTCGATTACACCAGGCTTTAATGAATTTCTCGTTATGACAAAATTATTTATCTGTTGTTCAGTGTAGCCTCATGTATCGAAGTAGTTTCTAGTTGCACATATTTCATTACCGATCATAATTAAAAAACTAATTCATCCTAAGTGACTAAATTTTATTTTTAGTAAACCTGCTTGGTTATTATTATCAATAGATTGAACCACAGTATTTTTCATTCAGATTTTCAAATTTGATTATATAATTCAGAGTTTATTTCCAGTTAGTTGTAACCTTGTGATTACTGAATTAATACCCACAGAATACAGATCCACTCTTCTTGGCGTGTACACAGTCAATTTTTTGTTGAGGGAAGGCAGTTTTTAAAGCAAATTACTGCATTTGGCTGTAATGCCTGAATTTTAGCATCAGTTTGGTTGAATGCAGCTTTTGCCAACAAGCTTCACTACGTTTTCGCGGTACACTTTCAACTGAACCACCATATAAACATATCGGCCGGCTGTGAAACAGTATAATTGGCTTACATAGAAAAAAATGGTATGTTATATGAGTGAACAGATTAAATCTTTATAATCCACGTTGTTTCAATTAATAATATACTTTCTTAATTTCTTATATAATATTAGTTCTGAAAAAAGGAGAAAGGTTAAACAAAACAATGCCACATAAAAATGTAGGAAGGCAGGAAGTAAAAAGTTTTGTTTATCACATGTTACAGTTACAAACAACAAATCAAAATTATTGTGTTCAGTTTAGATGTATATATTTACGAATCTGACAAAACTAAACATAGGCATAGGATGGTGTCTGCCTTTTACAGTTGTCTTGGTTGAACAGGAAATCCCTCTGTAAATACTCACTCGAAAAATACTCGATACTCGAAAAAAATGCCAACGACTCGACTCGAACTCAAAAATCACTACTCGCACACCCCTAGTTCAAACTTTAATTTATAGTATACAATATTTATTTTTTTATACAAATGTTTTGCCAGAATTTCATCTGGATTATTGACAGTCCAGATTTTTTATGTCCGAATTATTGATGTTTTACTGTTTTAACAAAATATTTCATGTTATAATTTGTTTATTTTCAATCTGATTGTTATACTGTTTTCTTTGTTTGTAGGTGATTAAGTTTACACTTCAATAACATGTAGAATATTTAGTTTCTCACATGTAAAATAGTTTTGTTTATAAGCTGTAAGCGTACAAAAAAAAATAATAAATTTGTAAAACAAAATAAACTTTTCTTTTAACAAAACATAAATGTTTCAAAATAATGAGATGACCTTTAGGATATTTATTCTTTTAACAAAACATAAATATTTCAAAATAATGAGATGACCTTTAGGACATTTATTCTAATAAAGTTCTCAGTTACAAACATTCTGGTCAAAGAAGTACACTTGTATCTTTATTAGAACAGATTTTATAAATAAGTGTATAAAGACTTGTGTATCTCCAAATTTTCAGCCTAAGTATTTTACATGTCGCACTTAAAAAGTGAGGAAAATAAAAAGCACGTTTTAGTTTTTGAATATTTCTTGGTCCTCAAAGGGTTAAACTATACGCCTACAAACTTGGTTTTCTTCGACATTTCTCCCAAAATGAACCAGTTTTCTTTTTGTCTCATTTACCTTGAGTTCTACTTCTGTGTTAGTTGACAGTCCAGCTACTAGTTTTGTTTCTTGTTGGTAAGTAAATGAAGAGGGTTATCAACCAAAATGAGATGGAAGATGAGGTACTAAATAAGACTACCACCAGCTACACACAAGGATCAATTGCAGTTATCTTATAAATAAGACTTGTATTTACTGCGGAAATTTTCATCAATGGAAAAAAATCAAGTTGCCCTGCATACGGTAAGACATGTCAAAAATGTGGCAAATTAAATCATTTTGCAAGCATCTGTAAACAGAATAAGCCTAATCCTACTCATTCTAATAAACATGTTACAGCACATAAACCTAAGTTAATATATCATAAACCATTTAAACATAATTTTAGGAATAATATGTACGGTCATAGGAAACATTTGCATCAAATGGAAGAGGAACTCTCTTCTAGCAATGATGATAGTGAGGAAACCTTGTATTCACTTCATCAGATGTTCAGTGATAATCAATATGTTACCAGTACTGATAGGCCTAATGATACTATCTTTAAGCAATCCAAAAAACAGTGGTTTACAGAACTGCATGTAGATTGCAATAGTCAGTTCACTAACTTCAAATGCCATCTAGACACTGGTTCTTCTTATAACGTAATAAATTTTGATGATTATAGTAAAATAATCAGTGATCACAGCCTACAGCATAAAGTGAGCAAGTTACAATTAAAATGCTATGACTGTAAAGTTATTCAGCCTATTGTACAACAGGTCTTACAATGTAAAGTTAATGAAAAATATTACGACATTTTTTCAAGTTGTCAAAACGCCTGTTTATCAAAAGCCTTTGCTCTCAGCTGAAACCTGTAAGCAACTAGGCCTAATTGAGGTCAAAGCCAACTTATGTACATTACAGGGATCTGCATGACAAAGGTCTCGAGATGAAATTCGTAATGAATATAGTAATGTTTTCAAAGGCTCAGGTAAGCTACCAGGTCTTTACCATTTGGAAGTTGACAAAGATGCAGTTCCCGTTAAACATGTTCCACACAGAGTGTCTGCACTACTTAGAGTTAAACTTAAACTATCAGAGCTAAAGTCTAAAAATATTATTAAGTAAGATTCAAATCCAACTGAGTGGATTAGCAGTATAGTACTTGTTCTGCGCCGCAAGGATAAAATACACATTTGCATTGATCCTAAGGACTTAAACTTCGCACTGAAGTAGTCACATTATCAAATACCGACTGTTGATGAGATTTTGCCTAATCTCACTAAAGCTAAAGTATTCACTAGTCTTGATGCTAAGGATGGTTATTGGCAAATTGAATTGAATGAACCTCCAAGTCTGCTCACAACGTTTTGGACTCTGGAAGGGAGGTAACGATGTTTATGTTACCTTTCGGCTTAGCGCCAGCTGCAGAAGAATTTCAAAGACGTCTCAACAAGATATTGGATAGTCTCAACGGTGTTAGTGTCATAGCAGACGGCTATTGTCACGGCTATTGACGGCTTAGTTAGTGTCAATTCTCTGCCACTGTCATGTACGCAGATGATACAGTACAGTGATGAGTCAGACGTCGTGGCGAGCGGACGACAGTGCCCGGTGCTCCGTTATCAGTTACCAGTATTATCTTGTGCTATGCGATAAGTAATATTGTATTGTGCTTTCCTACCGGTCCTGTTTGTGTACAACTCGAGTTCGTTTCTTTCTTTATTTTCAAAAAGTTGTGGTTGTCGGTTTATAAAATGAGCAGCTGTAAGGTGTGTAATAAATCTGTACCAGCTCGTCATAAAATCCTTTGCAATGACTGTAAGCAGTGCTTCCATCTTAATTGCGTTAATATGACTAAAGAGGAACTTTATTACCTTACGAGTGAAAATCAAATCTGGCGTTGTCCCAGTTGCACTCAGTCAAGACGTAAGAGTATGCAGGTTTGTAGTGATGCAGAAATGGGGAAAGCCTCTTTAGAACAGATTGTGAATATGTTGGAGGAGGCGAGAGAGGACAGACGGCGAATGGAGAAAGAGATGAACACATCTTTTGAATATCTAGATGGGGTGGTAGATGACCAGAAGAAGATTTTGACCGAACAAACTCAGCAAATTAAATAATTTACATTGGTTATTGAAAACTTAAGGCAAGAAAATTTGGAGCTCAAAAAACAAATTAAATTGTTGGAAGTAAAAGTTGATGAAAATGATCAGTATTCAAGGTCCAATACCATTGAGATTCATGGAATGCCCGAGACTGCTACAGAGGATGTGTACGAAGTGGTTTCGAGCGTCGCTGGGGCTTTGGGAGTGGAAATTACGAGAAATGCCATTGATGTTTGTCACCGTCTGGGGAAGAAAAGTAACTCCACCGGGCCAGCTGGGATTATAGCAAGATTTGTGAGGCGTGAGGACAAGCAACTTATTTTGGAGAAGAGAAGGGTGAAGCGCAACTTTAACACCAACGACGGGAATGACTCAGGCTGCAACCCCAATCTATATTAACGAAAGTCTCTGTCCCGGAAGAAGAAGGTTGTACGCGGCGGCTCGTCAAGCTAAAACCGAGAAGTCCTTCACGTACCTATGGATTCGCAATGGAAGAATTCTTATGCGAAAGGAACCATCAGCTCCTGTGAGAGTGATTAATTCAATGGATGACTTGGTTGGGTTATAAGTTACAAAGATCAGGTACTTTCATTTGTTTTAATGATAACCTTAAGTTATAATGGAAGTTAATGTAAATAATTCTTTTTCACTTTTTAATGATTTTTGTGTAGAAAATAGTGAGTTCGTGGTATTGCACCAAAATATAAATAGTTTACGGGAGAACTTCAACTCTTTTTTAATTTATGTTAATTCATTGAATAAATTACCAGATGTTATAGTGCTATCTGAGATCTGGATACATAATTGTGAACTTAGCGCATTTAAAATAGATGGCTACACTCAATTTGCTAAAACAAATGAGAATTACCGTTCTGGTGGTGTAGTTGTTTACGTGTCTGAATATTACTGTGCTGTGTTGGAGCCGCTTATTATAAATACAGCGGATGCGGTCAAGGTTAATATTTCCTTATCTCAATCTCTTTCTATATCAGTTCTCGCTATCTATAGACTACATTCCTTTGCTTTGGTAAATTTTCTTCCTGAATTAAGTACTGTATTATTGAACTCACAGGAGCATAATTTGTTAGTTGTAGGTGATTTAAATATTTGTATCTTAAAAGATTCATCTCAGGTATTTGAATATCGATCCATAATGGCTAGTTTTGGGTTAAATGAGTTAATAAACACTCCAACCAGAATAGTTGGAAATAGTTCAAGCTGTATAGATCACATGTATTTTAGGTCAAAAAGAAACGATTTTAGTTATAGGGCGTGTGTTATGGCATCTGGTCGTAGCGATCATGATGTAATTGTTGGTAGTTTTAAAAGCAATATATCCATTTCACTTAGGCCTGATGTCAGTAAAATTGTACAAAGTAAAATTGATTATGTGATTTTTAAGTCCAATTTAAGTACATTTGATTGGAAGTGTATTTATAATGTAGGTGATGTAGATGTAGCTTTTAGGTTATTTGTTGATATTCTGAAGAAGTCATTAGAGGAAGCCACTAAAGTTAATACAGCTGTTAAAAAACAACGTATATTAAAACCTTGGATGACGGATAGTTTGTGTAGCAGGCAGCAGTACAAGAACAAGTTATATAAGATGGTCAAAAAAAGGGAACTACTAATAATAGATTACAAGAATATTTTAAAACATATAGTGAACATCTGAAACTGGATATTGATAATAGAAAACGTAGTTATTACTCTACTCTCTTTGAGAAAAATCACAATAACGTTAAAAAACAATGGGAGACGATAAATAGTGTTATAGAAAAAAAGATCAAACAAACTAGATATTGGTAGAATATGTTCATCAAAGAATTCTTCTGTTATTTTACAAGACCCAAAGATGATTGCAGAAGAGTTTAATGACTTCTTTGTTAATATTACAAATTCTCTTAGGGACAGATTAGACTCAGCAGATTTAATGGACAAAAATAGGTACAACCTACTTTTTCCAACGACTAATTCATGTAAGTCGTTTTATTTTTTCCCCGCATGTTCAGAGGAAATTGATCTAGTCATAAGAGGGTTAAAACATAATGAAGCCCCCGGTATTGATAGTATATCGGCCTTTGCTTTAAAAGAAGTAAAGGATATTATATCACCAGTCTTAGCTTTTTTAATTAACTTAAGTTTCGAAAGTGGGAAATTTCCATCAGTATTAAAATTGGCGGTAGTTGTTCCTTTGCTCAAAAAGGGGAATTCTCTAGATCTAAATAATTACAGACCTATTTCTTACTTTCAGTTATTTCAAAGGTAGTCGAGAAGATAGTTAATAAAAGAGTTTTAAATTTTCTTAAGCTTAGAAATTATTTTTTATTAAACCAATTTGGCTTTTCTGAAGAAAAATCAACCGATGATGCGTTATTAAAATTTATTTCCAGCATATATAAAGGTTTCAATGAGAAAAGTTCTGTCGGTGGTATATTTGTAGACATAACTGAAGCTTTCGATGCAGTTCACCATGATATCTTACTTTCTTATATGTTTAAAGCAGGATTTAGAGGAATAGCTTTTAAATGGTTTAAAAGTTATTTATTTGAAAGAGCACAATGTGTAAGAATCAAAGATCAGTACAGTGAATTTAAAAACGTAACCTGCGGTGTTCCTCAAGGATCCGTTCTTGGACCCATTCTTTTTTTAATATTTATTAATAGTTTATGCTCTGGTTATTTTAAATGTGTCTTAAGCTGTTTTGCTGATGATACTGCACTTTGTTATAACTCAATTACCACTGATCAATTAAAAAATGACATGCAAGAAGATCTCGACTCATTGAAAATATGGTTTACATTTAATAAATTAACGTTAAGCTTAAAAACCAAATATATTCATTTTTCATTAAGAGAAAGATCTACATACATTGATGGGTTATATTATAGGTGTGTTAGTTGTCTTTTATTAGGCCATTCTGTTTGTAACGAGTGTATGGTTCTTGAGCGCGTGGATAATATTAAATATTTGGGTTTAACAATAGATCAACATTGTTCTTGGAAACTACACGTAAAAAACATAAAAAGCTATATGATTACAGTTTTAAGAAATTTTTATTACTTAAAAAACCATATGTCCTCTTACTGTGTTAAGAACGTTATATTTTTCTATTTTTCACTCTAAGTTACAGTATGGTATCTGCTGCTGGGGAGGAATTTATTACACTAATATTAAACCGGTTATAATTGCTCAGAAAAAAGTATTGCGGGTTATAGTTGGTGTTAGAAGATCAGAACATTCTTTTCCATTTTTTTTCCATTTAAACATTCTTCCTTTTAGACATTTATACGTTTATAAAGTATTAAGAACGTTTTATATGAGGAGTGGGCACTTAGTGGGTAATTTAAATGTGCATTCTAGTAGATTAAGGTCACAAAACCGAGTGGCTCAATTTAAAGTTAATAATGAAGCCTTTAGGCGTTTTTACACATGCTGTGCGTCAAGATTATACAATAGATTGCCCGCTCATGTGACATTATGTTCTACACTTAGATCATTTTTGAAAAATTTGAAACGTTGGCTTTTTTCTTTTGAAGATATTGAATTTATTTTAAATTAAGTGCAGAAATTCTTTTTGTTTTGTAATTTAGACACTTTTATTGGATAATGCTCCCTAGTGGCAGACTGAGGTTGACCTCTAGGTTAGCACTTATTGTTTAGGTAATAATTTTGTAGATTAAGTATTATGTATTTTATAGTTAATGAGGTTTAGCACCAGCACAATGTCTGTTTCTAGTCTTATGATGGTATCTCAACACAAATTTTCATTTTAATGAGATACCTAGTTTCCACTTTTCTTCTTGTTGTTTTACTTTTTGGCTTTTTCTGTATTAGACTTCATATAACGAAAAGAGTAGTATATCTAACATTTATTAAGCATTCTATTGTACTTTTATTAGTTATTAAAGTATACACTACACCTTGTGCATTAAATTGTTGTAAAGGAGATAAGCTGGAAGTTAAAAAAGATTTATGTAATTTTAATTGTACTTATTTCTTGTTGGAATTGTGGAAATCAATTTCTTTCTTTCTTTCTTTCTTTCTTTCTTTCTTTCTTTCTTAAATGACAAATTACCCAACAAATTGGAAGTCTCGTCACATATTGCTATGGAGATGGCAATCGAATATTGCCACAAATACAACTTGGTTATAAATGAAGATGAATCGAAACAACTTGTTGTGGGTATGAAAAAGGAAGAGGTTGGGCTTTTACCAAAAACTGTTGCTGTGGATGAGGCCAAGTACCTGGGAATTGTGAATGACAAGGACCTCAGTTGGACTCCGCACATAGACAACCTATGCAAAAAACTGAGTACAGGGCTTTATGTAGTAAGAAGAATAAGAGAAATTAGTGATGTACAAACAGCAAAAGTTGCCTATTATGCAGTTTTTTACTCTCACCTTCGATATGGCATCTTTGTATGGGGGAATTCCAGCTCAAACAACCTTCAAAGAACTCTTATCTTACAAAAAAAAATGAATAAGAATTTTGACTGGTTTGCAACCCAGAGATAGCTGTAGAACAACTTTTGTGGACCATAAGATCATGACAGTAGTATCACTCTACATCCTGCAAGTAATAAACTATGCACTTGAGCGAAACTTAACAAGGAGTAGTGATCTACATACTTACAATACTCGACGTACGACAGATTTCTGTTTACCAGCACATAGACTTTCATTATTTGAAGAAAATCCCTCCTAAATGGGAGCAAAACTTTTTAACTTGCTGCCTGATGACATAAAGTCTCTAGAAGGTATCTTGAGCATCAAGAAAAACCTACGTCAATCACCCTTTTCACACCATAGAAGAATTTATAAACTGGTGAATTTATATATAAGAACAGTGAACTACAAAAGTATTTTTTGTAATAATTTTGACTCTAATGTATTCTCTAAGAATGTACAAATAAAGATTATTGTCTATTGTCAATAAGTAATTCATTGCGGGTCAAAAACAAGACATAATATTATATTTAAAAATTCCAAATCACCTACAGTACCCGTACAGCCGCCATTTTGTATTTTTTACAAATTATTTTTATTTTTAAAACTATTTAACCTATAGAGTTCAAATTTAGTATACACATTAATAAAACAATTATCTTACTGAAATTAAAAAAATCAAAAACCGTTTTTATTTATTTTCAAAATGGCAGCACTTTGAAATTGTTGATCCTTAATAACTTTTAGAAGGTTAGGAATACAACAAATCACAATAATACCTCTTTTTGCAAATTCTATTTGCAATCCAAAAATGTAAGGTTGTATGAAATCGGACGACGAACAACTGAGATTTGTGTATTTTTGTATTTAATCATTTACGTGTGAATATGTACAGTCATGGTTTCGTTCCGCACGAGTTGACCACAACAATACATCAGCTACCTATTCTGATTACTTTTATCCAAAACACTACAATTGTGACGTTATTGTAATGAAAATGCCCTTAAAAGGCAACTGGAAAGAAGTTGCAGATTCTTTGTTATTAAATTAAAATTTAATTGTAACCTTAAGTAGTGCCCTAAAACCTAGAATTTTTGTAAATTCTAGGTTTGTAGAATTGTTGAAGGTACTGGAATTATTAAAGAAAAAATCAACTCTGCTGTGCGCCAGTGACTTTCCAATCGTGTTTTCCTTTGCAATCAAATAAGAGGACGAAATGTTTAGCATTGCTTGTAATGTAAAAATAAATTTAAGTTTCAATTTATAATCTGTTTTTTTTTTTTTTTTTTTTTCTTATTTACTTGTTTTATGTCTACAACTTGCTTTACGTCACAAACAAATTTTATAAAATTTCAAGTTTTTAGAAGGTTAAAATTGATTTTTAATTTAATAACAACAAAAATCATTTGCAACTTCTTTCCGGTTGCCTGCTAAGGGCATTTTCATTACAATAACCTCACAAATCCCTTTATTGTAGCTTTTTGGATAAAAGTAATCAGATCATTGATTGTATTGTTGTGGTTGACTCGCGCGGCACGACACTATGGCTGTACACATTCACACGTAAATGATTAAATACAATAATAATCAAATCTCAGTTTTTTCTTGTCCGATTTCATACAACCTTACATTTTTAGATTTTAAATAAAATTGCAAAAGAAAGGTATTCTTGTGATTTTGTTGTATTCCAAACCTTCTAAAAGTTATTAAGGAACAAAAGTTTCAAAGGGCCGCCATTTTGAAAAAAAATTATAAAAGGTTTTTGATTTTTTTATTTCCGGAAGAAAATAGTTTTATTAATGTATATACTAAATTTGAACTCTATAGGTTAAATATAAAAAATAATTTGTAAAAAAAAACAAAATGGCAGCTGTACGGATACCGGAGGTGATTTGGAATTTTTAAACATAATATTATGTCTTGTTTTTGACAACAATCAATACCTAAAAAGATCCCTGTATATAAGATTTATATATTTAGCCTATGTTTTGCTCTCAGTTGCCATTTATTAATTTTTGGAAAAAAGTCTAAATGTCATGTTATATTAAAAAATATAAAGAATCTCTTACAACAAAGCTAAATCCAATCCATCGAGCCATTTAAGACCTGCTTCACTGATTCTATTTATAATAACTAATCCCTGTATAAAATAAGGGGGTAGTACAACTACTCGATTGAACTTTATGTAGTTTTGGAAGCTTCAAGCCGAGCTTGAGTAATAAAATACTCGATCAAAGACTTGAAGTTTTGAGTACTGGTATACCCCTAATAATAAGAAACTAATTTGTCCATCGAAACTGTTCCACGCTATGGCTCAAATAATATCGAGCGATAAATTTTATCTGCTAATCTGGAAAGCAGTATAAAAAGGTAGGTTTTGAGATTTTAAGCAACCACTCTAATGTTGAAGATCCTTAGTAATGGGAAGGTGCAGGGCATTCAAGATCTTATTTTATTCTTTAAAATGATGCTTTTTAACGTCTTATCTCTGAAGGATCTATATTGCAAAGCGGAACTCAAGAAAGTGAAGTTGCCATGAGAGTGCCCCTTATAGATAGCTCTCATGACCCTTTTACATCATACATCAATCACTTGCGTATGTATGCTAATTAGCCATACAGGAGCACTGTATTCAGCAGCTGAAATAAACCTGTGGCAGATCAGTCGTACACAGGATGTGTGCATTGGCTCCCTAAGTTGTTCTAGCAATATGATGTAGTATATTTTCCCTGGTTTAATTTTAGCTGCTGTTTTTGAAGATGGCTTTTAAAAACATCAGCAATCGATGTAGCGTTACTCTCCAGTATAAGTCGCGCCAACTAAATTGCGCTATGGCTGCCTCTCTGTAAGTGAGGTTGCAGGGGAGGGGGGTGCATGGGTAATAACGAATGTCAGTCTGAAAACATAGGTTTTCTGTGAAAAAATGACCAAGTTTATGATTTTATTGCTCTGAAGAGACGAGCCCTTCCCTTAGGTTTTTATTGTACTCGAGGAGACCGACTCACCACTAGTCAGTCACAAACTATCTTCTGTCCAGTAACTCTCATAACACTCCTTTATACTGGCACCCAAGAGTTGACAAGACAATAAATCTAGCCTTGTGGTCGGGCAGGAGAGGGAGAATAGGATACATGTGCAGACCCTTAGACATAGGTGTTTGGCTAGTAGTGGCTGAGCCAGAGCGGGATTTAGTTGGTGCGACTTATACTTTGGGTGATCATTGTGATGAAATTGTACACCAATTAGAAAAATGTTCAATTTTCGATTAGGTGGTCCATTACTTAGGTGGAAGTAAGCCACTTCGGTTTTTGTTGGGTTAAGATTTAGTTAGCTTCTAGGTTCTAAAATATTCTATGAGGGCAGCAAGGTCACTTCAGTAGCTCTGATATCCATTTGTTGATAAGCTAAAGCAGTATCATCTGCATATATAAATTTCATAGGCTTTGTGATTGGGTTGTCAGTGGTATTACATATTGAGCAAAATTGGAGCAGATACAGATTCCTGTAGCAGACCATCCTTTACCTGTCTAAAAGAACTTTAAATATAAATCATTGCTTCATTCTTTGTCTTGCTGTAAGATGAACAAAAGCTGCAGATGTTTTTAACTTCTTCTCAAACCCATTCTCGATAAACTATGTCAGAGCTAGGATCTATCACTGCAACTTCGGCCATTGCTCAACTTGAACATTAGAACCAAGAATGGGTGATATTCTTTTGTATAACAAGTCTTTCGAGCAACTTATAACAAACACTATAAAGATATATTAGGGGAATCATTAATAATGAATAAATAAATGTAATAAACTAACTCGAGAGCTAGTTTAACAATTAACGTATAACATTGAACAATTTCAAAGATTTAGATAACAAGAAGTCATGCTGAAATTTGTTTTGAAAGAATTCAAGCTGTCCTGTATTTTACTAAGATATATTCTTATTGAGAGGATTACCGTTCAGTTATGAATGACTACAATGATAATCTCAATTCTATCTATTGTTTAGACGTAATTTTTGTATTTACCTCTTTTTTCCTCAAAATATTTTCTATTGTCTGCTATTATAAAATACACAGACAATGTCACATACTTGTAAAAGATGTAATAAGTTAGATATGGTATTATTTAGAGGGGGGTTGACCATGATTTTGTACTGCTCCTCAAGAAGATTCTCACTGAATGATTTTGTTTTAGGTTAGCAAAGAAGAGTTGCCCAACACTTATCTGATAACAGATAAACCCTGCAATACTCCATTGTACCTCCAGTGTCTAGTCAGTAGCGTACCTATATACTCCACTTCAGTCATTCAAAAGTGTTGTAGCCAGGTCAGTTTAGCCTAGATATTTTAACACTGAGTCAGTAACAACATGCCATTTATACTACATCTACTGTTGTTAATAAATGTATATATAGTTTGGAAACTATTCAATATTCATCTTAATATTAGTATTGTTTTCCTATTTAGAATCGACCATTCAAGGAGCTAATAGGCCTTCGATCAACTAAAAAGTTACCTGCTGGATACTCACTTTCACGGCAGTGTCTAGTGAATCCTCGCAGTTCACAACCTTTGCGAGGGAAGGCATTGCTGTTGGCTCTTTCAGGCGAACCTACACTTTCAACATTCTGGGACAACATAATCCGCAAAATAGGAGGTACCTGTGAAGTCTTTCGTGGCCGCTGCTGTAAGTAATATTCATTATTTGGATTTAATTCTACTGATTATTAATAACCCTCATGTTTAACTATTTTTTGTCACAAAATAGTTTGATGCTCATTAAAGAATCCTTGTATTGTTATTGAGAGATAAATAGAGAAGTTGATATTTTTTTATAAATATTAAAAATGTGTTTTTGTACCCTTTGGCTACCGCTCATTTTTGGGGTGGTGAGTTTGTTCACATAATCCCAATATAGGCGGGGTAGTGCCAAAAAATACCAGAGCAAAATTACCTCTTTTTGTAGTTCTTTAACAAAAAAATAATGACTCAGAGACTACCGATATATTTGGTTGAAATTTTGTTGTATTTTTCAGCATAAAACGTACTAAATTAGTCAAATTAGAACTAATGGACCAAAGTCCTGTAAATATTAGGCCATACCTTCTAAGTCCACCAACCCTGCAAAAAGTTAAAGGTGTCTTAGATGACTGGTTAAATCAAGGTATAATAGAGCCATCAACTAGTCTGTACAGTAGTCCAGCTTTCCTTGTTAAAAAGGATAGACTAGTAGTCAATTACTCAGAAGTAAATAAAAAAACTCCAGAAAGTTAATTACCCTATAGGATAACTTCAAAATTATCACCAGCATCTCCAAGGAGGTATAGTGTAATAGATCTAAATAAGTCTTTCTGACAGTGTCCCTTATCAATATAATCTAGGCCTATAACAGCCTTTTGTGCCATCTTGCCAAATTTACTCTAGTGGCCTTTGATCTTCCAAGTTGGTACAGCTACCTTATCTTGTTATTTGGATAAAATATTTCATGACATTAAATTTAAGTATGTAATTAACTTTTGTGATATACTTGTATACAGTAAAGACTTAGAATCATACCTCAAACACTTACTATAGATCAGCGCAAACTTACAATAATAATATAGAAAAAGCTAAGTTTTTCTGTACAGCAATTAGTTTTCTAGGGAACATTATAAAGCATAACTCTGTAACTATTGACCCAGAGAGGACAAAAGCAATATTAAGTTATAAGGCCCCGGCCAATTTACGTCAGGTTACCTATAATACAATACCTAGGAATGACTGGACTTTTTTCTAAGTACATAAAGAACTATGCAGACATATTTGCACCTCTAAATAGGTTAAAAAAGAAAAATGCTAAATTTAGTTGGAGCCCTGAATGTCAATTACTTTTGAAAAACTAAAAGATTACATAACTAACTCACCTGTGTTGCAATTGGCTGATATTTCTAAAGAGTTTGTTGTTATGTCAGATTCAAGTGAAATAGCTGCAGGAGGTTGTTTGTTGCAATAAAATGATAAGAATGATCTACTACCACTTTGTTATTATTCTAAGAAATATACAGATGTAGATTTGAAATATTCAGTTTATTAAAAGGAAGCATACAGTCTTATACTATGTATAGAGAAATGGCATGAGTTCTTAGAAGTAAGACCTTTCAGGGTGACTGATAATGAAGCCTTAAGTTATGTATTAAATACGAAAACAAAAAAGATTGGAAGACTTGCTCGTTGGGTCGAACGTTTATTAACACTTAGAAGCCTGGGCCCTTAATACTCCGTTTGGCATGGAATCCTGGGGGTTTTATGTTCACATTAAAAAAATTGTAAATGCCTTATAAATTTCATAAAAGGGTTATATTATATATCTTTGTAAAGGGGAGAAAATTCTCTTTTCAATGTTGGGCAAAACTTTAGGTGTTAAACATTTTTTTATTTTTTACAGAAGCTACAAATAAGTACAAAAATATGTAAAACAAAAAATAGCTACGATAGAACGATTCAATATATCTCGTATATTATCACTTCTCATAAGATCATCCATTTTAAGCAGATAAATACTATAATAACTAAATAAAAACAATATATACACACATTCCAGTCACTGTACGGTTAGATTGACACAAAACCAACACAACGCAAATACTAACTAATTACTTATTTACATAAGTACACAACAATATTTACAAAGAAACTGAACTGAAAACATGATAATAAAATATAAATACTGTACTTGAATTATAAACACAGAATATTCACTTCTATAACGAACGTGTTGTTTACGACTCAAAGCACCGTGGGTCTTTGACCGGCTGACATAAACAATACCGCTCGGCGCGCACTCATTTCAAGTCTCACGTCAGCTGTTACGATAATTATTTATCCAAGACCAGATGTAGATAAAAAAAATTAATAGACCGATAAAATATAATAACAGATAACTAAAAGACATATTCAGATGACCTAAACCCGATTATATGCCGATAATAAAGATATAATGAATTAAATATGGGCGCCCGAGCTATTCTCGGGCGTCGGCGAGTACGCCAGTTTGCTTCGCCCGATCTATGTTCGGGCTTAGGCTTCAAAGTGTTAAGTTTGCCTTTAGTAGTAGAATTTAGAAAATCTGAAAACAACTGTTAAGCAGATGCGTATGTATTGAGACATGAAAGAAAACAACAATAGTGCTATTAACCCTCAAAGTGTCAACATAACTTCTAAAAACCCAGCTGCCAGTAAATGTAACATAACAGTGCAAGGTAAGCCTAATTGTAAATAAGAATAATGTTAAGAAAGCATATTGTAATTTAATTCAAGACATGTCATTGGCATTTAAGTAAGCATCAAAAAGAGAATGCAGAATGTCAATTGATAATAGAATCTATTCATAACAAAGCTAACCATGAAGGTTATTTTATTAAAGATGATATATTGATGTATAAAATGAAACGTGGTAGGCCTAAAATATATTTACCATGCTACTTGATTAATTTGGTCTTTGCATATTATCATATATCTCTTGTAGGAGGATATTTAGGAATCGCTACAACCTATGTTAAAGTTAGTAAATATTTCTGTAGTACTAATCTGTATAATGATATAAGAGATAAGGTGGAAACTTGTAAAATATGTATGATGTCTAAATCTACGCAAAGAAAATATGAAGGCAAAATTAGAAAGCGCACTATTAATATCCTTATTAATGTCAAATAGAGAATCAGATATATTTTGGTCTTCTTGAAACCCATATTGATGCTCACTTAATATTTTATTTATTTTTAGAAAAGTCACTAATTGTTCCCTAACAACTTTTTCAAATATTTTACTGAAAACACTCAAAAGAGATATTGGACGGAAGTTGTTTTTATCAGTAAACTCATTTGATTTGTGGAGTGGAAATACTTTTGCTAATTTAAAACTGAGAGGAAAAATACTACTGTTGATACTTAAATTTATTATGTGTAAAAGTGGTTTAGAAAAAATATGAATGTTATCTTGGAGACACTTAGCAGAGATTCCATCATAACCAGGTGCATACTCCCCTCTCAGACTAGTCACATGTCGTTCGGTGATTGGCTTAATAGCAAATCATCTAAGACTGGATCCTCTCCCGAGTTAATCGCATGCATTAGGTTGTGCCCTAAGTTCGCAAAATATTGATTAAAATCATTGGCTACGCCTTTAATTACTTCCTGATTTATTGTTTGGGACTTAGGGATATATTTGTTTATTGGAAATATGTCCTTTTTTGTTATTCTTCCTAATAATTCATTAATGGTTTCCCAAAAATTTTCAGGATTTCTCTTTGTCTCATTAAGTATACTTCTTTATTAGTCTCTTTTTGCTTGTTTTATTGTATTACTTAATATATGTCTGTAAGTTCTGTATTGCATCTTTAAAATTTACATTAAAGGGTTGTTTTTTTAATTTGCTTGCTTAATTTATCTCAAATGCACACTGAATTTATTAAACCCGGTGTAATCAATTGTTTTAGTTTTTTAAACCTATTGTTATTTTTCCTTACTTGTGTGGAATTTTCTATTGATACTTTAATGATTTCAAAAAACTTCTGTGGCTGGATTAATATCAGAACAATTTAAAACAGGGACCCAATTAGAACGTGCAAGATATGTTGTCAGTAGAGTGTTGTTTATATAAGTTATTTTGTCGGGAGAGGGTTTTGGTGCAGAGTTGGTAGAAGTGATGGTCAGGCCTGTGCTGTAGCGGTCTGTCACGTGAGTATGAATCACAGCACAGTTGGTAGAAGTGATGGTCAAGCCTGTGCTGTAGTGGTCTGTCATGTGAGTATGGATCACAGCACAGTTGGTAGAAGTGATGGTCAAGCCTGTGCTGTAGCGGTCTGTCATGTGAGTATGGATTACATGTGATAGCATTAATATCATGCATTAGTACAAAATAGCATTAATATATTTTACAAATACATGATCCAGATATGTCGAACTATTTTCAGTTACTCGTGTTGGTTTGTTGATACATTGTATCAGTCCGGCTCCCAGTAATATGTTAAGGTATCTATCAGTTAATATATTAGTACTGTTCAGATCTATGTTGACGTCTCCCAAATTCTGTTTCTATTGACATTTCCATAGTAATGTTCTAATTCATGTAAAAAAGTCCATTATACTGTTAAATATTCTGCATATAGTCAACAAGTTAAACTGTTTCCCTGAGTAAGTAAAGTCTAAAGCAAGTTCGTATACATCACCAAGAGTAACCTGTGTAACAGTGACAGTAGTTTGTTAACGTACAACGCAGCCCGTCATTACGGTTATGTTTGTTATCAGTGAAGTGAAGGTCGTAGCCCTCAAGAATTGTTCCCTCCTCTCCACCATTCAACCAACATTCAGATAAGATAATGAGATCGAGTTCATTATTAAGATTATTTAAGCAAATTAACATATCATCAATATTCTTTGAAAAACTCCTAATATTGTTTTGCAAAACTTTAATAAGAATATATATTATTGTTATTATAAAAATTTGAAAACTGGGAAACATTTTAAAATTCTAGACAGCTATTAGTAACAATCTAGTTGTCATCTTCAAATCGGTCCATCAAGCCACCACGCTTTAGCCTACCTGCCCTGTTTACACGAGAAAATACACACTTGTGCCAGCAACATTTCATTTCCCCATTGCATTCTCATGGAAAAACAAACATATATAAGCACACACACTCACTCACATTCATTCACTACATAACACTCCTAAACTAATCAGTTTTAAACAAAAAAGTATTCATACATATATGCTAGCATTCATAATCAAATTATATTATATTGATATTCATGTGCTTCAACATAATAGAAGTAATATTTGCTGTAACTACTTACTTTACTCTTGGCAAACAGTTTAATGCAATGTAAACGTTTAACCAACTTTTTTTATTGTGTAAACGAGCTAGAACTAAATTTGATAACTTAATGTAATTTACAACTAATAATTGACAATTTCATAAATGATAACAATAACTAAACCATATTTCCTACTTCATGCATACATTCACATCCACACACACACGACTTACAATACTAGATTATTTATGACATAATCAAAATATTTACCTTGCCAACTTGCAATGTTCACAACATACAAAATATAAATAATAAAGTAATTTACTATTATTTGGTTTAATAAACATAATATATTGCTTTGCTAAGAGAAATTTATATGCACACTCACACAAACACTCGTACGGATGAAGATTTAGGATGAGTTTCTTGTGATCCTTTGTTGAAATTATAAGGCAGTCACCTAAACTCAGGAGGTTATACTCATGATCAGTTTAATATATGCTGCAGCAATACAGTTGTGATTAAACCAATATATTTATATCAATGTTTATAGTTCATTTGTTTATATCAATTGATCCTTATTTTGAATTTTTGTTCAGTGATCGAAAATAGATTTGACGTGATAGTGACAGATTCGGATTGTGATCAACAGCTGGTGTCCCAGGCTTGTGAACAGAAAGTTCCACTAGTTTCACTTGTATGGTTACAACAATGTATCATCAATGGAGATTTCCGGTCACCAACAGAACACCCTCTCTACAAGTACAATACATCAGAAGGGCATGATAGCCCTGAGTATTAACCATCCAATAATTGTTCAGACTTTGTTAGAATACAGATTGTATATTAAGGTCTAATTTAAGAACTATTTTATGGCAATTTTCTTATCTGATCTTTTTTCACTTTATGCGAAACCTAATGTTCTTATAGTAAAATATTTTCCTTTTCATTTGCACTGACAAAAGCCATCTGCCTGTATGTACACTATGTAGATTAAATGCAATAGAGATAATACTTACTTACACCATACTTAAAACTATTAGTATAGAAATAATTATGTCTCGTCCTTTATGGATTAAAAAGTAATGTATAGTACCATAAATCCTCAATAGAAAATCATTTCAATAACAACTGGCCCACTCCCTCATACCTAGGCAATAGTGAACATCGTAGCCACCTACATTATATACCATCATCCCTGTTATTCACCATAGAGCCAAACATGTTTAACAGTCCTTGCATCCATCATCATACACACTTACTGTTGGTAACTTTGAATACAGAGATTTTTTACTTATATAGAAATTTTCAAACTATTTCAGGTTCTAAAAATGTAGTTTTGCTTCAAGCTGTTATAGGGCTATATACAAATAACCCTAAAGAATATGAATAAAAATATGCAAGAAATTCAATTTCAAATATTCAAATGGTTGAAAAAATTTGATTCTTGTTGCTATTGGCAATCGAGAGTAGGTATGCATCTTATGTAATAGATATTTTAAGTAGTTTGACCGTATTTGTACAGTATTGTCCATTAAAATCTTAGAATAAGCCTGTTATGTATATAAAGCAGTATTGTGTTTAAGTTATAGTTTATTATTAAGAACATAGTTTAAATAACCTTCTCATCAGTCATTTGTCTATTTACCCCTGGATACTGGGACCAAAGACTAAATTTATTCTGTAAATATACCAAAGTATTTACAGAGGCCATTTAGAACATTCAAATACTGTCATTTTCCCCATAATTGTTATTGCCGTTATAATTTGTGATTATTTTCAAATCATGTGTTTTTAAATTTGTTATTTGGGTTATAATTTGCATGCACTTCACTTTTATATTTGAAAAATTTAAGTATACGAATATGCATGCATAACTAATATATATTGTGAAGAAAGCACTCTTAATGTTTCAGCAACAATCCTAAAATAATAGTGTATTGACAATCCCACTAAAGGAGATTAAACATCAGCATTCCTTTCCCACTTAGACACTGAACTTATATCGAGAACTGTTTGAAACGTAGTTCTTTCTTTTAATATTAGTAATATGAAAAAGTAAAAGATAATTATAGTTTTAAAAACTAAAACATTAAAAGAAAATATGATTAGTTTTTTGTTGGAGGTTGTAAGATATTAACAGCTATACACCTTATGCGCTATTTATGTATTTAACCATAGTAATCTTAATTTTACCAGAATAAACATCACGCAAATTGAAAAGGAAACATATCTAGATTATATATACACACATTGAGAATAATATAGAAACATAATATTTTCCTGTTTTAAACTAATTTCAAACTATAAGTGAATCTATAAAGTAAATGCTGTGTAGAAAGCATTTTTTCATTGTGACTCACTGCAACTTCTCTGATTGACATTTTCTTTGGCAAACTTAAAATATATTTTCTTCAAGTGTTCCACAGGCTTGTCATACAACCACAAGAAAATGTTTGGGCTTAATTATCAGTTGTAAGTAAATAAAATATGGTTTTAATTTTAAGTAAGGCTTCATGAGTGTCCTTACTACCTTCAGAGATACTCCTGATTATCCCCTTCATTATCAGTATTAGTCGCCTTACCTGTCCTCCTTACTTGTTGTAGCAAAACTAGGTTAGTAATTACATAGGACAAATGTTTCTATGCCAAATCGCTTCTGTTTCTATGGTAAGAATTGTATAAACGATAGTCTTTCTTTCCGCAATATCAACCTTTCATCTATTACAAGATCCTGGTATGGAACTAAAGATCTAATTTTTTTTCTCAATGTTTCTATAACTGTACATAGTTTTGTTAAACTTGTCTCCACCAACTGAACATACACTCTCATAACCTTTAAGACATCGGTGTTAGAAGTAGTGAGTCTGTGCTCCAGTATTGTTGTTTAGTTTTTGTTACAATGAGACATCAATAAAATAGTTGCAAAAAAATAGCAATTTTATCAGGATGTTTATTATTCCACTTGTCTAACTTATAGTTCTTAGGTAATTCACCATTAAAGCATTGTTTGAAATATTGAGGTAAAAATGGAATATAAGCCTATCATATTTTTTACCTAGTCAATATATTAACCCCTCAAACATTAATATAAAGCATTTTTCATATGGTTTACCAATTTTGTAAAAAAAATACTGAATTTTACTATGTATATCACATTAATCTTAAATAGTTTCTTCTACTAAACATGAATATGACATCTATTTCTTCATGTGACAAATAATAACTAAGATATTTAAAAAAAAGTTAGGTTATGTTAAGTTAGGTTTGATTGGGTTAAGTTAACAATATAAAGGTAATTTTCCCAGACATGGTGATTTTTCAGTAAAAATGAAAAACATTTATGAAATTACCATTTATTTTGTAATAAGTACGCCTTTGAAGAGGCACCACATTTTCTTCTAGGCCGTCTATAAAATGTATGAACCGATATAGTAGGAAACCTATAACTAACCTAACGTACATTTTTTCCTACGTCTCAGTTAATATTTGTCTTATGAAAATCAGTTTGGTATGACTCTAAGGCTGTAGTTTAAGGTACTAAAAGGATGGGCAGGTAAGCCAATTCCCACTTTGAATAACGACAACATTTCCCTCACTGGGGTGTTTTGAACATCCTGCGTGGGTACTTATGGGTTAAAGATCATAAGTAATCACCACTACACACTGTTCTATTCACTAAACAAAATGTCAACATCCGAACTTGTATCCTCAGTCTTTCCACAGAACATATCAATTTTATCTGTATCATCAGCATAAACTTTGTTCTTATATTGTCACTCTGAAGTAAATAGTCTTCTTCGTCAGCCATTATGTTTAATGTTATGAAAAAGAAAAAATTATCTTCTATAACAATCAAAGCACATATAACAATCAATTTTTTTTAGTTGTATATAAAAAAAACTACAACTCAACATCAGCAACAGCTAAACTTTAGTAACATAATAACAATGAGTGGGGAGTTCAGCTTATAGTAACAAAAGTGCAAAATTGAGGTGACCAATCATTTCTAAGCATTCAGCAACGATGATGCTGGCCACTTGCCACTATGACCTGACAAATAAATGGGTGCAATACAATATGCTTTGTATTGAACCAACTTTCTGCCTCATGTTGCTAGCTGACCAGAAATTAGCTTAGAATAGTGCTAAATCAATCACATTAGATGTAATTTATTACTTGTCAGACTGATAAACTAAACCTTTCAGATTTTTGTCATGATACCTCATATGACGATTATATAGAACCAGGATCTTTTGACACATTCTTCAACAGGTTAAAGAAAATCATGCTGCTGTGCTTTATGACCAGCTATTCAGACTCATATAAAAGTCTCTTCTTAAGATTTACCATTAACATGATAAAAGGACTTTATCGTCAGTATACTTAAATCAGTAGGTTATACATAAAAATACCTATTACCCAGGTTTTTAGTTAGGCGATTAGCAAACAATCCAAACAGAATGGGGCCAATACGAAGCTGTGTGGGTCGATTACTCAGTATGCGTAATTAAGAAGCTAAATGTAAATGTAACTTTAAATGTAACATGTATTTTAAGTTTCTGCTGAATAATAAATTACGTTGTAACAAAAATATCTTTGTTAGATAAGTTTGTAGTACAAAATATGTCATGACTATACATGTAATTTATTTGAAGTTTGACCATTAGATTTTAGTATAAAGTTAGTCATTTGTTGCTGTAGATGAGGGTTTCCCAACCTGTTTGGCTGTACAGTCATTTTACTTATTTTAGTAATGAAATGACTGAAATGTTATTTATAAATTTAATAAAAATGTATGTCTAATAAGAGTAATGGTATTGAGACTATAAATGTAGCCTTGAGCTGAATATTTCTTATTTAATTAATGAGACTTACTGTTAAGATTTAAGCTTGTGTAAAACTTAAAAATACTAATGAAAAACAGTTTACTTGATAGATTACTAACCTTACTTGGTCCAAGCCAAGATCTCTGTATAGCCAAGGGGGTTTTGGCCAAATATACAGGCTCATACATATAAGCAGTCATAACTCAATATTGTGTGTCAAATCCTTATCATGTTTTATATCATTTTATTCATCAATACACAGGGATTGTGCTGACGTGAAATAAAAAGATTAGTGAAGAATTTTTACAGGTTGAAGAGTGAAGAATTTGGTATTCTTGAAAACATAAATTTCAAAATCAAGTGGCTTTAAAGAATCTATTTTTCCCTTAAACAATACTTAGTTATATGGAAAATAAAGCTACATTTTAAATTTGAAAACTTTCATAAATATTTCAATATTCACTACGGTTAAACTATAAAAAAGAGAGAGAGAAAATAACATACAAGAAATTGAGTTGTAGACATATATTACATTGGTATAGATAAAATTACTAAAGAAATAATAACTTGTTTCTAGTGAGCTTCGAACGGTATGATATTTCTCCCGCTTCACTGTTTTTTAACAGCTGTCAATACTGAATTTCAAAATTTGTAATTTGTTTTATTTATTTTCTTGTAAATACGCCTCAATAATAGATATTCTATTCATGGAAAAGTAACAGCAGAACATGCTCAATTGATTGGAGGATGTAGTTTTGCATTTTTAATAAGTAAACTAGTGAATAAGCTGAGATCAGTGAAGGGCTCGCAAAATGACCATAATGATCGACCCATAATAATTCAGGTGGCCGAAGTAGACTTAAAGACATTTTAAAAACTTGTGTATAACTTCTATTAAAAACAGAAAGATTGTTCAAATACCAATGAAACATTTTTATACATAAAGAGTTTTTATAGGATATCTTGATGTAGAATTCAGTACATATATACAGTACAGGGATACAAATCAACAACTAAGCAGCAGGGATACAAATCAACAATTAACCCTTCCCCCGCAAGTGTCAAACCCACGGAAACAGTCAATCCTTCCAACCATTCCGTGTATAACCTATCAAACCACACCCTCTCCGAACCTGAATTGAGCATTTTGTCCAAAGGCCTTACTTTCACTCCTACTTCTCACCTAGACCAGTTCTCCTTAGTCTCTGATGTCATTTCCTTTGGCCGCAACCTGAAGTTAAAGATGTTTTTTGAGAACCTTCAACCCTAATCCTACGAACCTGCCTGAAACCTGCCTAGCGCGCTACAAACCTCCTTCCAGCTTTGACCCACTACCACTACCTCCTGACCATCCTATTGAACTTTACCTTAACTTCATCCTCCAAAAAGTGTCAGATCCTCAGTTCTTCTCCTAACTACCTAAAGATCAGAACCTTACCTTCGCTGAACGCGGAGCCATAAAGTCCCTAAAATCCAATGGCAACATAATGAACCTTCCTGCCGATAAAGGTTCCACCACTGTTATCCTTAACAAATCCGATTATATCAATGAAATTAACCTCCAGTTGTCCGATTCCAGCACCTACAAAAAACTTGACTTCGACCCAACCGAAAAACACAACCAAGAACTGAAAATCTCCTCCTTCATCATGCTAAACACCAAAACCTAACCACCGCCAGCCAAATCCTGCTTATCAATGAACAGCCTACTCCACCCCAGTTTTATATTCTACCCAAAATCCATAAAGGCACCATCCCTCCCCCTGGTAGGCCTATTGTGGCCAGCTATAATTCTATTACCGAACGCATCTCTGCCTTTGTCGATGACAAACTCCAACCTCTAGTACGACAACTTCCTTCCCACGTCCAGGATACCAATCATTTCCTTAGTCTCCTCTCCAATCTTCCCCAACCTCTACTCACCTGAAGAAAATGCCTGTGGTGTTGAAAATTTGTGAGATTATGTCTATTTTGTGTTTGTGACTACTACTCTGATGTTAGTGAACTTGTCTTTTAAGGTAAGTTTGCTGATGTCCTATCTCTCTAATATACTAATTCCTGGCCTAGCGCCCTTTAACCAAACCTAAAATCAACAATTAAGCAGCAGGGATAAACAGAGTGCACTTATTAATTTTATATCTATTCCATTGAATGAAGGCTTAAAATTAATTTGTATTGTTCTAGAGCTAGTCATTTTCTTTTACAGCTTTTTTTATGGGTTACCACAAATTCACAATAATATGCATTCATGACACCTATATCTCAGGCAATTATTATTAATAAACAAATTATGAGTCTGTATTGTATCTTCCTTATGTATTACAAGAATATGAAGTATGTGGAGTGGAGCTATGAAATATTATTATATTGTTTATAGCTCCATGATAACATTGATGTTGCAGACTTAATAAGGACAACAGTTAATTAATCACTTTAAGAGAAGTTATTTTCAATCTGAATAGCTAAATCTTATTCATATGTTGATTTATTTAACCTTTTTACCGCCAGAGTTACTCACGCAAGTTTGTCACTCGACTGCCAGGCACTCAGCACATTGTACGTTACTAAACCGCCATAGCAATTTGCCACTTTTTACATATGCACACATAAACGATTGTTAATCTGGCAACACCCTCGTCTCAAGATACATCAGTTCTGTTTCACCGTTTTGCCCATGAAAAATATATCTTTAATTTAATATACTTAACTAGTTTATTTATTGTTCTTACTTAAAACTTTTTAAAAATTTGAAAAGAAAAAAATTAGGTACTTCTTCAATTTTGGGACTTAAGTAAATACAAATTTATTTCCTAAAATTTTGTTGTATATCATTTTGTTTAGAATTTAATAGTGAACAATTTAATAAATTTTAAGCACAAAATATCATCATTTGTGTGTTTTATAAATTTATAACTAAAATACTATAAAATAATATTTACGTCAAAATTAGCAATATATACTATGTAACAACTAAAAATATTTATACTGTTATAAACTTAATAATCCTCATATGTATTATGTATGTAACCATGTATTCAAAAACATTTAAAAAGGTTTGTTTGATAATAGTTTTAAAATATTGAAATGCTCTAAACAGAGTCTAAACTAAATAAGATTCCAACTGTATTTTTTTTTTACTAAAACCATCAGACAAATAGAGTAACAGATTACAAATTCATATAAAACAATAATAATAACCAATTGATAAAAATTAAAAACATGTAAAATATAACAATTAATCATAGTAGCAGTCAGTAGCAGCTGCCATTTGCACAGCTGGTCACTGCCTTGTAAACATTGTGAAAGTATTGGACAGATTTAAACTAATGCAATTAAATCAAATTAGATTATGTTCTTGTTGTAAATATTGCTCTTAATATAACTACAGTATATTGATTTCATCCCAATATATTAAAAAATCCACTACGTAAACAATAAAAATGTAAAGGGCCTATATATGATTGTAGACAGGCTCTTGGCATTTGACCACCCAACTTTCTAGGGCCTACATATAGGCCCTTGGCGGTAAAAGGGTTAAGAATAATTCAAATGACTGAGTACTACTTTTAGAGTTTTAATAGAGTTGTAATAGTACCTTTACAAAACTTTTCATAATAGGCAATATTTTAACTTTAGGATCACTGTTACTATTTAATTATAAAACATTTTTCAGTTAGTTTTTAAGTGAGATAATTCATTATAGGTTATAATTTTGTTTTGTTGCTATTTAGGTATGTATGAGGTAGGGGTGTGCGATTAGCTCAAAATTTGAGTTTTTTTTCAAGTTAAAAAACCAGAACTGGACATTTAATAAACTTGACAAAATCGAGTCGAATTTTGCTATATCTTTGGTCGTAAAACGCTATAATCAAGACAAAAGTCCCATTTGAATAATAGATTATAAAGATAATCATTTTTTTTAGGCAACTATTTAAAATATGATCATAATATCTTATTCATAATGTGATATGTTCTCGCAATGTATTCAGATTCGTGATTCACGCACACAAGTCTCTATCGTGCGGCCATGGCGATAACGGCGAAAAGTATTCTCGTTACTTATAAAGAAGGCACGACCAAATAGCTGTCACTAGTTATTCATACAAAACATGATAACTGATCACACAGAATCAGTTATTGAACCGTTTCAAAACTTCGTTACATAACTACTTTGATCAACTTTTGAAATTAACAGTTCCATTTATTTCAGGTCCATACTTTAAAAATTCATGACCGAAACTATTCTAAGACTGACTATTTCGGACATATTTAATTAAATCGCGTTCAATCTCTAACATAAACATGGAATGTAAACTATTGAAATTGAAAAGCTATAATAATTTGAGATAGAATGCCCGGAACAGTTTCGTTCCTGGCACCGTGACTAATAAAATAACGATTAATGTAGCTACTACCAGTACAACGCCGACTCAACGAGTCCCTATATAAAATGTATTACCAGCCTTGGATTCGATTTAAATCCATTTTGTTTTTGTTGATGTTTACACTAGAGATGGGAATTACAGTTACTTTTTTGATAATCTGTTATGTAATTCTATTATGTTCTGATAACGTGTTATAATAATCTGTTATTTTTGTAACCTGTTACTATCGACCCGTTGACGTTCCAGACAGTTATTCTGTTTCTGTTATGGCCTGACGTTACTTAACGGCTCGAAGCCTCGTTACGACTGTTCTAAATAACGTTCCAAGTTACCAAAGGTTATGAAGTTGAAACAGAGATCAAGTAAGTCTATTATGTTTGGTATGTGGTTGAGGTTATGCCTTATGTTACGTTACAATGTCAATAGTGAGTTACGGTTGTTGGGCTTTGCTTGCCCATTACAGAGTTACCGCACAAAGTTTGTACTGTTATTGATAATTTAACTGTAAACTGCAAAAGTTTCATTCGTTGTTCAGTTACAGTACCGCGTACTTGTCAGCGCGCTATATTTACTCTCCATTACCACCATACGTTACAGTTATATAAAGTTCGTTATAACCTTATCATGCATCAACACTGGGAGTTACAAAAATAACAGGGTATTTCATGTAATCTGTTAAATCTGTAACCGGTTTCATTAAATAACGCCCATCTCTTGACGAATCAACTTGGCACAGGGAACGATGGAAGTACAAATAGTACGATGAAAACCAAAACAAGTTTAAGCTTGATCGGTTGGCACGACAGTTGTTATCACTAGTTAGTATTGTAATTAATTAATTAATTTTTTCTGTTAGTGTAAACAAAACATTGTAATCAATGGTGAAATTGAGGTTAACTGAAAAGAACATATTATTGTGTGTTTTTATTTTTTAAATTTAAGGATTAAATATTCGACTCGAAAAACACTCAAAATTATGTCTAAAGACTCAACTCGAATCCTACAATTGCTACTGGCACACCCCTAGTATGAGCGTATGTTCAAGATTGAGAATCTATCCCTGATATATCATGTTATTGTAAAAAACCATTCAATAGAAAGATAATTATTTGTATTTTTACACTGAACATCAATTTAGTTTCCTTATGGATGGTTATTCATTTCTTCTTATTAATTATATTTTTTTTAATCCTCTGTAGTTATGTAAATCTGAGATTTTTTTCGGGTCTGGATCTGATGTTCGAGTGTTTTTTTTTTTATGTTTTCTCTCAAAAAGCATAGATTTGTAATGTTGGCAATTTTTATATCAGGAATATAGTTAGTTATTAATGTACAAAATTGTAGTCTACATGACAGTACAATAAAGATGTTTTAAACTGAAACTATGAGGTTGATTTTAAAGGTAGAACCTTTGATAACACAGATGCACTCTAATCTGAAAATGAGAACCTTTAAAATGTTTGCTACCCTAATTATATCAGAAAAATCATAATTATAGACCCATGTATGAGCCACACTGGCCACCGAAACAGACCGATGGCTTGTATTTGGGAAAGTGTACTCTTGTTACAAAATTTAAGCTCTTTATTTCTTGGTCTGCTTGTAGAGCCTCAATCTTTCATATCAGGCCACAAAAATGTCTGACGCAAATGTGTTACACTTGGTCTCTTGGCTACAAGGATGTCTGGCGCACGTTTGGGTCACTTGGTCTCTTGGCTACAAGTATGTCTGACGCACATGTGGGACATTTGGTCTCTTGGCTACAAGGATGTCTGATGCACATGTGGGATACTGGGTCTTGGCTACAGGGATGTACGACGCACATGTGGGACACTTGGTCTCTTGGCTACAAGGATGTCAGATGCAAATGTGGGACACTTGGTCTCTTGGCTACAAGAATGTGTGATGCACATGTGGGATACTTGGTCTCTTGGCTACAATGATGTCTGACGCACATTTGGGACACTTGGCCTCTTGGCTACAAGGATGTCTGACGCAAATGTGGGACACTTGGTCTCTTGGCTCCCTGGTAGTGAAATGTTAAAATGAAGACAAAATGTTTGTAACCTGCTTATTTGGTAAACAGACATGGCTTAATCTGTAGCAAACTGGTATACACAAAAATATTCAATTCTAATAGACAGCTGTGTAATTTACTAAAATCCCAACAGATTGGTAGGATGGTCTTGTACAGACCCCATTATTATAATGTTTTTGTATTGTCAATGTGACTCCCTCAATATGATTATGAGAAAATACATAACAATAGCCAGCACAGCGTAACAGCCATTTCTTGTCTTGCATATCATGTGCATATAGAAGTATCATAAGGCTGGCTGTTCACGTGCTAGACTATAGGCACGCTCATTCTGATATCAACTTATGATTATAGATATACAGGGTGTTTCAGAGCACCTGTCTCAAATGTCTAGCAAGCTGATTGCTTACTACAGAGGTTTGGTTTTAACATACCCCAATAAATCAACCTCAAAAAATTCAATTAAATTATTTACAACTCTGTGGAATTTTGTGGAGTACCCAAAACAGAGGTGACACGTTTGAATCTCAAACGTCATTTCAAATGTAAGTATAGGTAATATGGTAGATTATTTTAAAGGTATTTATTCACCAAACACTTTGGTGAATAAAAACCCAATTTTCTTTCTTCGTTGTGAAATGGCGGCCTAAATTCGATTGAAAAAAATTGTTTTTATTACCATACCTATATTACAAATCCATTTCAAACAAATTTTTTTTAAAAAACAGTGACACTACCGTACCTTTCAAACAATACCAAAAATGCTCCTAATCTAAAAATGTACTATCCCTATACAATTTTATTTTTTTTTAAATACCCTTAACCCAAATTTTTCAAATAGTTAGGTTGGGCTTCAAGCATATCAATTTAATGCCGTGGAAAATTATAAAAGAGTTAAATACGTTAACACAATATAAAAAAAACACAATTTATAGTACTTTCATACCTTAACCCGGGAGAGGTCGCGCCTGTTAGTCATACGTATTTGGTCGCGTGTATAGAAAAACGTCTAACACTTGACGTTCTTTATTTAGGACACTTTACTGTAGTTAGTTTTTAAATATTTTTTTTGTTATATTTCAAATTACATTTATATTAATTAGTTTTCATCAAATAACAGTTTTTACATATAATTAATAATTATATAAAAAGTACCAGGTATGAAAAACTAACAGTTACTTTGACAAGTTTTATTATTAAAAATCAAAATACAGTTTATAAATGAATAATGACCCGTATTGCTGTCATACAGTATCACTTTTAATGTTCATCCATTGGGATATTGCATTCCACGCACACATATTTTGTCAGCCCCGTGTGTTCCTTACAGCATTGCAGCTGTCACATTTGTGTTGCGTAAATCTGTTTTTTTCTAAGGAGACAATAACTGCATCGTATCTTCCCTTCTTGTCTATCTGTAATACCTCAATTATATTAATTTATTTAATATTGATGAGGACTATAGTTAATATACAATGAGGATTAATTTGCCAAATATACATGAAATATAACAACGTAATATTATGTTTATGTTAAATTATATATAGTAATTTGAGTAATGTTTATCAATCAATTATTGACATTCTGTTATCAAATTCATATGTATAAGATCACAGAATGTCAATAATGGATCTATAAACATTAATGTTAAGTTAAGGAGAATGAAATAAAGTTACCTGGAGGTTCATGCCTTCTCGGAAGTTCTTGGCCGGTCACATTTTTTATTGACTGCTTGAGCCCACAAGGTAGATTCTCAATTGATGATCTTCTTAGTAAATGTGGTGTAGCTAATTGTTTAGCCAATTCAGAAATATATTTGCGTCTTGGCATTATAGCATTGGTATTGGCTTTGTGGATTATTTGACTGTTTATAGTCGCCAAGTTCAAAAGCCCATTGAAAAGTCATTGGCCAACGATTGCTGATCTTCTTTACAGAATATTCTTTTTTCATACGATCAACAACATCTACGCCGCCTTTTATGACGTTGTAAAAGGTTATTACTTCCGGCTTCATAGAATCATGGCTGTTTTGATCGATGGTGTCTTCAGAATGAAAAGTGGAAATCAGGAGGACATTTTTGTTCTCTTTAAGGCACATAAGACAATAGAAGAGTTTGATTTGGTGGATGCTTAAATCCAAACAAACTACTGCAAACTGGCCTATTTTTTACATCTGTGAACATTTGGGGAAGTTGTGGCTTTTTTTCCTTATGTTCCCAACCATTGTGGTTCTGTGATTTACATACAAATCATTAGCAAGAGGGATGGAAGTGTAATAATTGTCTATAGTCAAGTTCCTTCCAGTTTTATCGATTGGCTCCAGCAATCTTTTTACAACACTGCCTGCATCATTTTCAACTTTGAATGGACCAAGGGGCTGCTTTCCACAATAGACTTCCATCTTCACAGTACAAAAGGTTCTAGAGTCTACAAGTGCAAAGATCTTGATGCCATATTTATCAGGCTTGTTTCCAATATACTGGCGAAATTTGCATTTGCCTCTGAAAGCCTCTAGCATTTCATCTACGGTTACATACTCCCCTGGGGAGTAACTCTCAATACACTTATTCACAAACGTATCAAAAATTTCCCTTATAGCGGCTAAATAGTCCAACTTTGATCGTTCTTTACGGGTGTCTTTGTCATCAAATCTTATTGCCCTTACTAGGGTGTGAAAGCGTCTCTCACTCATTACAGCTCTAAAATATTCCGATGCTGTTCCATCTGTAGCCCACATTTCTGACGTGTGTGCGTGGTTTACTTTTTTTATTCCCAATAAATAAAGAACTCCAAAAAAAGCTGTAAGTTCCTCAAAATCGGTTAATGGACAATCTCTTATACCACGTGAATAAGATTGACTCATTTTTTCAAGTTCTTGATTTGTACAGATTAATATCTTTTGAATTATTTCTTCTGGAAAAAATATTTTCCAGCAATCCAAAATTGTTTTTTTGCCCTTAGCAACTGATTTGACACCTGGCAATTTTGTAATTATATTCTCTTTGTTAGTTCTACCTCTCACTGGTAAAGGTTTATGAAGTAACCATTTAGTGTGGAGATCTTTTCCTACATAGAAAAGTGGTAAGCCTACCTGCATATTACTTGCTCTTGGTACGGGTTCTGGAATAGGATCCTGCTGGGCTACTGCATCAAAATTATTGTCAATCTCTATCATTTCAAGTTGTACATCTTCATTGTCACTAAGGTTTGATTGTTCTGTGTCACTATTGTGGTCATATCGTTCACTAGGAGCATCACTAAGAGAATCCACCGAATAATTTTGGTCACTATCGTCGTCCTCTTCAATCCAACTCAAAAGTAAATAATCGTTATTATTTACAGCCATTCCTTACACTAAAAGATATACACACACATATATTACACTGAATAACACTAATACTACATAAAATATCACTATAAATACTATATTTACAATATTTAAATTTCAAAAATATAAACAAAAAAGAAACGAAAATGGTCGCGCCGTTAGAAAATTTCTAACAATCAGCTGAACATATCCGGTCGCGTGTTAGAATTTCACTGAAAGACTGGAGCGCCTGACCTTCAACGGCCTCCCCCCACCCCTCCCTGCGATGAATCATCATGGAAATACCCCAGAAATGTGTCACATATAGTCGACTACAAATACATTGACGCTCAATAGTCTTTGACAAGAAATTAAAAAAATCTTAATACAAGGACCTATTTTGTTAGAAAAAATCTAACAGTGCGACCTCTCCCGGGTTAAAGATGCTCGAAGTACGTCCTGTTGTTCTCTAGGCAGAGTCGAATCCTGTTCCCAAAACCATGAACAGACTGTAAAATTTCTTCGCCGTTGATTCCAGCAACTGAATTTTGTATTCGTATCTGCATGTCCTCCCAAGTTGTTGTTCGGGTTTTGTATACAATATCTTTTATCCGTCTCCAAAGGTAATAATCAACACAATTGAGATCAGGTGACCTAGGGAGCCTAGAGACTGGACCACTTCTTCCTATCCACCTATCTGGATACTGACGATTCAGGGTATCCCCGACATTTCTAGCGTAGTGAGGAGGCACGCCATCTTGGAGAATCCACATTCTCTCCTTTACCTCTTGAGGAACATCTCTATGCAGGCTGGGCAGTATAGTCCTTAAGAAATTGTTGTACATGTCTCCAGTAAGCATTCCTTCGAAAAAGTGAGATCCAATAATTTTATTTCCCAGGACTCCATACCCTGTGTTCACAGTTCAATATCTTTGGTAGTTTACATCTCTCATCCAGTGTGGGTTGTCTTCAGCCCAGTATCTCATATTATGTCAGTTTACCTAAAATTTACTTAAGAAGGTTGCCTCATCACAACAGAGAACGTAATTTAAAAAAGTCATCATGTTGATACCTATTTTGAGCCCATTTGCAAAATTTAATTCGGCGTTGAGGATCACCCTCTTCGAGTTCCTAGTGTAGAGACATTCTGTAAGGGTGTATTTTATGTTCTTTTAATATTCTCTATACAGTGGTTGTACTGATAGCTGAGTCAGTGGAAAATTTTCTGATTGAATCCGTAGGATTGACAATCATTCCTAACTGGACATTGTATTTCTTTACCTTTATTTTTATGTGGCTTTACATGTCAAGTCTCTATGACACAAGTTACAAGTCTTTGAAAAACGTGATAGGAATGATGTTGTTGATTAAGAAATATCTCTGCATCCAAAAGCTTCGCAGCTCTAAAGTTTTTAAAACATTCACCTAAAATTAAAAGCATGTCTAATGCCTCTTCATTAGTGTACAGTATGTTTAAAATAATGGCCTTATGAGGTGTCAATATCGAGGGGTGTGCCTCAGGGTTCTATCTTTGGCCAGATCCTCTTTATGATATGTATCAACGACTTGCCATTTAGTGTTCAGTATGCCATTAGGTGTCGTCAGTCTCTCAGTTTGCTGATGACACCTCCCTTGCATTGTCCGGCCCCAGTTAAAGATCTCTTGAGCAGCTTTTATTCATTGAAAGTAACAGTTCGCTTCAGTGGTTCGAAGAAAAGTTATTGCTTATTAACACAGCTTATTCAATTTTCTATATCCAAAAGAGGCCACCTAACAAGTAAAAATCCGTTCAATGTAACTCTTGGCGAAACAGTTATTTATCCGTCTGAAAATGTTAGATTTCTTGGAGTGACAGTTGAAGGTTTGAATTTCTATTCTCATATAGATTGGGTCTCCAGGAAGGTGAGTAGTGGTATTGCACTTTTCAACTCTTCCATTTTCTTTGCAAGTCGAAACTGACCATTTGAAGTTCAGGAAACAACTAAAGAACATGCTGCTTGACCTTTGTTGCTACAACGTCCGAGAATTCCAGGCTTACCACCCCTGTTAGTTTACTTGTAAATACTAAATACTCTGTGTAAATACCTATCAGTTTTGTACATATTTATTAAAATTGTGTGTGTTAATTTATAATTTTGAGGAGAAAGATGTTAATTTTAGCTTCTAGATTAGTTTTCTTAATGAAATGATCACTATTTGTATTAAGAATTATGATTTAGTTAATGCATGTACTTATGTTAATTTAGCTGAATAGCAATATCTTCTTTAATGTACAGTAAAAAATAAAACTAACTGGTTTTATGTGCACTCTTCGAATAAGAACACATACCACTACAAGAAGAAACGCATTCAGCAAAATGAATCATGATAGGGGAAAACCAGCTAAACGATATCTTAGTAGACAATAATGAATAATCACCTGGACTAACAGTACATTGTCTTTTAACTTTCACTCGTTGTGCTAGAAAACTTTAAATAAAAAATTTGTTCATTTTTGCACATTTAAATTGATATGCTGGAAGCCCCACCTTACTATTTAAAACTTTAAGGTTAAGGGTATTTTTGAATTTTCAAGAAATAAAATTTTGCAGAGGTAGTAAACATTTTTAGATTAGGGGTATGCTTGGTATCGATTGAAAGGTGGTGTCACATAGGTATGGTAATAAAAACAAAAACTAATTTTTTTCAGTAGAATTTAGGCCGCCAATTCAAAACAAACAAAGAAAACTGGGTTTTTTCTTCACCAAAGTGTTTGGGGCATAAATACTTTTTAAATATGTACCACATTACCCATACTTACGTTTGAAATTTTTGAGATTCAAACGTGATAATTTCATTGAATTTTTAGGTCAATTTAGTGGGGTAAACGTTAAAACCAAGCCTCTGTAGTATACCATCTGCTTGTTAGTCATTTGAGAGGGGTGCTCTGAAACACCATGTATATAGTTGCTGTGCATAAATATGTATATTTAGTGTTAACTTTAAATTTATCAACTAATTTCAAAATGTATTTCAACTAAAAAGATTTTGCAAATATTTTATTTTGGTTTAACCATGATATGTCAATTTTTAGAGCCTCAGTATTTGTAGATAAATTTTGACATTAGAATAAAAATTGTTTTACTATCAAATAATTATAAGCTCAAAATCCAGTACATTTTTAGGAATGTATGAAAAGTATATTACAATTTTACTATGGAGACCGAAGCAGTTGTGTTATCACTGGTTATTTCATAAAAATTGTAGGTGAAACAAATATGAAATAACTGTGTCCAACCCGTCACTCGCTGCGCTTGTTACACTTTGGCCTCAGAATGTGATATTTGACTATAAATAATAGTAGGTTAATAATATAACGTAAAGTCACAATATTAACTTTATTTACAGTATCTCCCACATTACTTACGTTGCTATCTATTTATTATCGCAGTATAATCAGCCTATAATATTACTTAGCCTATTTCAAACTGTTCATTTAATTTTTTTTTTTTTTTTTACAGCTGAAAATCAATGGAAAAATAAAATAACTGTAATAAATAGCCATTGAAACCTTAAAATCTAGTAGAGTGGAGCCCTACAATCAAATATGAATAAAACCATGCTTACAACCTTCCTTGATATAACATAATGAAAGATCTAACTTTCTCAATATTAGAAACGCCATTGTTTACATTTCAACAGCTGTACTTTTGGGAATTTAAAAAAAAAATAAAATATCAAAACTTTTAGGATATCACTATTTACATTTGAACAGATGTTACTTTTCGATTCAATTACACTCTCTCATGTTATGGCTGAAAATCATACATTGAGGGCTTTCTGTGTCCTTCAGGGTGAAAATATTGAAAGAGTAAGACCTTATTGCACAACTACGAACAGAGGAACATTTTTGACACCTCGGCCATTTAAATTGGTCAAGAAATAAGGGAGGAGTTGCGTTGACTAAAACTGCTTCATATATTATATATAAGGATGCTGTATCAATTAAATATCTTTGGATATTAAATAGTTAGAATATTTTTGTAAGTATCGGAATGGGTAAAAAGGAGTGATTTTTCTATTTACATTCCCAATTATCATAGTGGATGTACCTCTTTTATGTTATAACATGTTTATCCAAGAGTTTGTTTTTGTCAGTCCTTCCTGCCCTTGAAATAAATATTTTAGGGTAATCATCTCATATGTCAGCAGGTAGGTAGTCGTTTTGCTTCTACAAAATTTAACTCGGTGTCAAAACCTATTTTGGGTGGGTGATAGGGCCTGTCAAGATGTATGGCAGGTTGGTCTGTCAACATATTTTGGGGATCGTGGGAGTCCCCACACAGACATGCATCGAGTGGGCTTGTTAAGATGTTCCTGCCATCACATGTACTTTGATGGAACACATGTCCATTGACAGGATGTTTTAGAGAGTATGAGATTTAAATATATCAGTTCTAGTGTTTATAAAGCACAACTTCATTTGTAATCACTCAATTTGACATTAGTAGTGTTGTGACTTTGACTTCAATTCGCCTTTACAGTGAACTACTAATTAGTACAATAACATTCAACTGTCTTGCTAAATGCATGAGTTTCATTTTAAGTTTGCCATAAGCTTCTGGAGTAAACTTTCCAACACCAACAAACAGTGGCGAGTCACGGCTTCTTGTGAGATATGATTTTTAGGTATTTGACAGCCCCTGTCTCACACACATATGCAGTGACAGCCAGTAACTTCTGTTTGCTGGTCACTCTATGTTCCACTAATATTTTATGAAAATTTAATACGGCGCACTATGAGTAATTTTCCTAGCCACATTTTATGATTGAGAAACATAAGCATGTCCTTCAAATGCTATCTATGTACATTACTGGAAAAAAATTTTGCACAACCTTGTTTTTCCATTAAATATTAATAATGCATTCTTTAATACTCAACAAATATATTCATTATTGTTTATTTTAACTAACGGGTTAAACATAAATAAGAAATGTGACAGGGAAAAAGTTATTTTATTCTTATAAACACAAAGTATAGACAATTGTAAAATAGTTGTGAACATTAAAAAATGTATGATTAATAAGAAAACAAAACTTGTATCATACCTTTAGATAAGAGAGTTTGCCTTCTTAGTAATTGGTGTTTTCACCTCTTGTTTTTATCACCTCCTGGAGTCTCTGTCTCATTCCTCTGATGAGATGGTTTATGTTTTCCTGTGGAATGGCCTCTCATTCTTCAATCTAAGCGTGTTTAGGGCGGTGATAGTTGTTGGAGTGTTGTTTCTTGCTCTAATGCTTCTTTTTAACATGTCCCAAACATGCTCGATAGGGTCGAGATCAGGTCTTCTTGGTGGCCACACCAAAGCATTTATAACAACCTTCTGAAGATAACCTTTGACACCTGCTGCGCTATGTGGATGAGCATGGTCATGTATCAGTTTGAACTCAGGACCAATAAATGGAGTGAATGGAATTATGTGTTCTTCTAGAATATTTTCTACTTATCTTTGTGAATTTAAAGCTGGTCTATCAAATACCAAAAGCTCCGTGCAAGCGTCAAAACTGATACCACCCCAGAATATGACTGAACTTCCACCAAAAGGTACCCGGAGTGAGAAACAGACTTGAGCAAATCTTTCTCATTGTCTTGTCCAAACGTTCTGACGTCCATCTGGGGCTGACAGACTAACTCTAGTCTCGTCTGAAAATAAAACCTTTTTCCAGTCGTTCACATTCTAGTGTACATGGTCGCGAGGAAATTTTAGCCAAGCCACTTTGTGACTTGTGGTGAGAAGAGGGCCTGAGGCAGGCCACATTACACAAAAATATGAACAATCCTTATTGTCGGCACTGGTGGCGCAGTGCTGTAACCCAGCTACATGGGGACAAAGTGTTTGTGAGATTGTAGGCGATAGGTTGGATGCTATGTCCTCTTAATACCAACACGGCGTCCGCTTGGTGGTTGCTATCGGCGTGGACACTACTAGAGAAGTCTGGGGTGTCCATGTTGGGTGGTAATCATTGTGCGGATGTTGTGTGGGGGAGATAACTGAGCATCAGGCTTGTCAATTAGCTGAAAATCAGACCAGCACTACGTGGTTCGGATTCCACGTGAAAGCTGTAGGTCCCTTAGTTGCCCTGGCTGTTGGGCTATTAATAAATTGCCCTTTCTGAGGAACAGTTGAACTCAGTTAGTAACCAGACTACACTCATCCTACACTCATAAAACCATTCATATTCACCTTAAAATACGCACTACGTTGTGTCGGCGTCTCATATGTAAGAATGTAAGAATGTACTCCTTAGACTATTTGACCAGTTATCAATTTCTAGACCGACAATATGGTGCACTTCTTCACTATTAATACAGAACTTCACTGTTAATACTTGGGTTTGGGTAAAAGTTATAATCTGGTAATAACAATAGAATTATATATTTGGTTTTCCAAAAACAACTGAATATTGATCATTTTAAATACTACTTTTAAGATGTCCGTTTCCTTCCGGGAAAAAGATGGGTTTCTATTTTAACGATTGAGTTCATAATAATAATCTTTTTTTTTAATATCGTGAGGATTTGTAGCTTTATTAAAGCTACTATTTATTTTTGATATGTTGAACAAACTTAAATGAGAGATTAAAATAAGACTTCTCCAATGACAAAAATGTTTCTTTACTTATCTTCTTATAAATAACTTCAACAAATAAAATTGCTTTCTTCTACAAATAATGATAAAAACGAAAATAAAAATCTCTTCTTTTATTGACTCAATGGAACATAAATAAATTAAAACAACTCTTTCAAAATGATAAATTAAATATCTTCAGACCAGAACCTTTTTTATTTATTTATTTTTTTAATAAATGTCTTTAAACTTTTAAATCAAAAAATTCAAAATTGTATTAAACTGCCTAAAATTTTCTAAATTGAATTTTCTTAAATTTTCTAAAATTGTTTTAAATTTGCCTCCGGGAGATCTGGAACCAAAAGAAATAACCAGCTTTTAGTGACTTGAAACATTTTTCCTTTTACTTACAAAGTTTAAACAGCAAGACAAAGAAAATCAAAACACTCTAAAAATTTGTCACTAGAAGAGTGACTTCAATCCAGAAACAAGTTTAACCGCGTATGCTTGGTGGATCTTACCCTATCTACTAAAACCCTACTGAAAATCTCTAACTAAAGAAAAGTTGTAAAAATTACAAGTCCTGGAGGTTTCGAATCCAAAAATTGACCACAACAAAGCTCGACCGGCATTCAAACAATCACTCACACGCGAACTACAGAAAAATTGCCGCAACGGTAAAGGAAAACAGAAACGGTACAAGTCGATGTGTATTTGAAAGCGGATCGAACGTGGTCACACTCAGAAAGTTATTGGAAAACTGACCGAACGGCCGCACTGCTTCGACCCACGGACTTACCCCCACTTTAACTCTAGAAGCTAAACCAACCAATTAGAACCCTCTAAACCAGGACATCTGAACAGGTAAGGCTCACCAAACATGTTGCCTTCAGAAAACATGTCACATGAAATTGACAGGAAATTAACAAACGTGAAAATACTGGTTATTTAACTATTTTATATGGGAAAAACTACATTTTTATTTGAAAGGGGAAGATTCTGAATTTTTCTCAAAACTTGGAGAATTTATATCGAAAACTTTTGGAAAACAAAACAAACTCCTAAACCTCTCAGTTCTTACAAAATTTAACATTTTCTAAATACAATTTTTCTAATTTAATTATAATGCAACAATTAACAATTGTTACAGATTGAAGTATAATTTAAAAGGTGAAGGAAGACCTATTCTAATGTACCATAAGTTGGTTTTTACAAAAAATGTAATATTTTTTGTTCACAGTTACAATATGTAAAACTGTAATAATTGTCATTCTTGATGATTTTTACATTAAAAAAACTCATAATATCAACTTATTGTCCACTACAATGGACCTTAAATAACCATAAAGTGTTTACTATAACTATTTATAATATTTAAAAATACGAATCGTACAGTTGAATCGAAAAGCATATTTTGGCCCTATGATGGTAAGATTCTGAGGCTATTGACTCTTGGCAGTTTGGGAAATGGCCACCTTAAGATCAATTTTGAATCAATGAAATCTCCCTTTATCATAATAATCATAATAAAATGTTTTATTCATCCTAGGGACATGATGTCATGACCTACCCTCCAACCAGCGTATCATCACAATGATCATAACAAATAATCCCATTCATTCTATTGATATCTGTCACGACCTACCCTCCAATCACAATGACCATAATAAAACATCCCATTCATTCTAGGGACATAATGTCACAATGTCACTTGACCTATCCTCGCATTCACCCTATCAGCACAATGATCATAAAACTCTGGGGTCACATCTTTTGACTAACAAAAAAATTCAGTTTTCAGTTGAAAATGAATTATCAGAAAACATTACACATAATTAGAGCACATAGATGTATGTTTATACAACATACATAATTAATCCTTGCAAATTTTTCAAAGAATGTACTAGTGTTATGTTAGTTTTAATAATTTTGTATATAAGTTTATTTATAAACTTATATAAAGTCAAGGGAATTCGGCAACACCCTCTCAGGAGAACAAGGCATCTGTCTTGGTGCTCAAGACTGTCTGGAAATGAGGCAGGGTACGGTTTGGACAGATTACCTGCACGGCTGGTGTCCTGCCGCTATGCAGCTTAGAATTCTGCATCCCTCAAGTGGTGGCCCTGTTTATAACTAATCCCAGCAGATCTCGGCTGGAGTCCTTAAGTCTCCTTTTTACTGCATTTACTGTGAATGCAGCCAGGGGGCAGCAAGGTGTAAAGCGACCTGTGCTGATGGCTGATTGGCACTGGCCTTTAACGGAGCCTGTGGGTGTTTGGTGACCTCTCGCAGTAACTTAGCCTTACTCGACCATGCGGGGCTCTGGCCAGGCAGACAATCCTTTCCCTAACTTGTGGGACCTAATGGCTGATCCAACTAATCCTCCCTTTTTTACTGCTTTGGCAGGTAACAATTCCAAGACCAGTGAGGCCCTCTTGAGAGAAGCAAGTGAGAGTCTCCAAGAAGCATGGAGACTCTTGAGGCCTCCAGCTCAAATTTGGTAATGTCTGGACTGCTGGCACTCCCTCAGAGGAGTGCCTCCAGTCCAGGTGCTTCCCATACTTCATCAGGGAGGGAGAATCTTTCTGACAGGGAAGAGGATGACCTGAATGAACTGGTGTCACAATTGAGAAACTCAAAGTGAAGTTCAAGTTGACGACAGCCAAAAGAAAAAGAGCCATCAAGCTCAAGCTTACCGCTAAAGGCATCCCTTGAGACCCTCAAAAGTTCAGTGGGAGCCGGAAGAGCAGGAAGAAGGAGGAGACGCCGTCAGTTGACAAGGTAGGTGAGGGTAGGAAGAGGGGGAAAACTGACTCCACCTTTCCTCCCTCAGCTGGGGGTAGATGGAAGAGGCCTAGGAAGGGCCAGGTAGAGGTTTCTAATTCAGCTGGGCCAGCCCCGACCTTCAAAGACGGAGGTACTCTCAACCTTGAAGGTTGCGGTGGCTCCCTCCGACTATCCCTCCTCTAAGCTTATAGAAGCCCAGGATGAGGAAGTTGAGGGGCTCCTTATGGAGAGAATTGAACCCTCTTCTAGACAGCAGTCATTATCAATTTGAGGGGACTTACATGGAGCGTGGCACACTCATAGTGTCATGCTTCAACGAGGCTATGAAGGACTAGATCTTTAATTAAACCTAGTTTAATAGACGAGGTTATAACCTTTATGTTCCTCGTTTTTGACCAGGTCCTGAATTCCATCAGAGCCTCAGGAGGGAAAGTGCATGTGGGCCTCTGGAAGGCGTCACTTGTGATCCTTCAAAAGGAAAGCAGTGATGCTCAGGGTCCTGCAGGCCAACCTCCACCACAGTAAGACGATCTTGGCGACCTTATTTGCCTTCACCAACGGCAATTATGATCTTGCTCTTATCCAGGAGCCCTGAATCCATCTAAGTCATATTGCTGGAATGGGAGACCCTAAAGGTGAGCTAATTCATGTAGCTCCAACAATATGAGAACTTGTATTCTAATTAAGCAGGAGATGCAGTTTATTATAATCTCTAAACTTTATTCCAGTTATATTACCACCATTCAGCTGAGCTGGAAAAGAGGTAGGCGGAACCTAATTTTAAGTTCAGTCTACCTACCCTATAACTCAGCCAGTTCACTCCCAATGCCAGAGCTCAGACTTGTGGAGAAATACGCTCGTGGGCAACACCTCTTTATGGATTGTGACACCAACGCTCATCCTAAACTTAGCTGGGGGAGCTCCGATACTAAAAGTAGAGGTGTTCCTTGTATTTATATTAGCTAATAACTTACAGATAATTAATGTCAGTAACAAACCAACCTTTGTTAATAGGGTGCGAAGTGAGATTATATTGATATATCTTTCTGTACATTTAATTTTGTAGACTTTGTAAATGACTGGAAAGTCTCCGATGAAGCTTCACTGTCGGATCACAAATACATTCAGTTCGCACTGAATGTTAAACAACCTCAGATGCTCTACAGAACTCCTAGGAAAACTAATTGGGCACTCTACTCTGAACAACTCACTGCAAGCAATGACAAGATCACTGCCAAAAAGATCTTGGAAGATTTAGAACTAATTGCAACGTCTTTGAACAACACAATTACTAAATCTTATGTTGATAACTATCCTCTGGGGACAAGACCTAAATCTACTAACATTGTGTGGTGGACCTGGGATCTGGATCTGCAGAGGAGAAAAATTTGAAAACTCTTCAATCGTGCCAAAACAACTGGAGATTGGAGAGCTTATCACTCAGCCTTAACAAAATATAATAAGGCAATATAAAAAGCCAAATTTGACTCGTGGACAGTTTTTACTGAGCTAAAGAGATTGAAAGATGTAGCTAGACAAAACAAAGTGCTGGCTTTGAAACCTTTGAACCCAATTGGTACACTTTGGAAATCAGACGGGAAATATACATCGACGGCAGGTGGAACTCTCGATCTTCTCCTCGAGACACACTTTCCGGGATGTGTCGAGTGTGCCTCTGGGCTGGCTGAGGCCAGTATCGCCGGTGAAATGGCGATCTTGGCCAATGGCTATACAGGTGAGTTGGAACCTGGCCAGACTCATTGTCACAATTTTGAGGATGAAATGGGCTATCAATAAATTTAACCCATATAAATCACCCGAAGGAGACAGCGTGTACCCTGCTCTTTTGCAGAAAGCACTAGACTCGGTTTTACAAGTGCTTTTTGAACTTTTCAGGGCCAGCGTGGCATATGGTTTTGTACTGACAGCTTGGGCAGATAGCAAAGTAGTATTTATCATGAAGCAAGACAAATCAGACTACGGCCAAGCTAAGGCATTCAGACCTATCAGTCTCTCCTCGTTTATGAGGAGAGACAACAAAAATAAATCAAAAAATTTTTTTAAATTTGTAACTCCAATTTCACAAAGTAAATAATGACAGAAATTATGACAAAATTAAATAATCTCCAACAGAATTACAATAGTATTAAAGAAAGCAGGAATAGATTCAAATATCATTCAAGTCATGAAAACAGCCTAAAAATATTGGAATATGTAGAGAATGAGATGAAATAGTGGCCATAGTATAGTGAAAGAAAATAAGAGATAAAGTATAATGCTAATCATCACAATTAACTGCAACTAAAATAGAAAATTTGAGTATTTTAAAATAAATACTGTGAAGCATAGCTGAAAGAAGGAATAAAAAAGAAAAATTAAATGTAAAAGTAAAACTTATTACAGTAATAAAAGATTAAGAAGTATTAAGGAATTAATGAGATTGAATACTAGAAGGAAGTAAGAATATAGAATAAAACCAACGTTTGCAAGAAGAAATTAACTTGTATATCTATGTTAAAATTCAAATAATCCAGATACTCATATTCAGGCTTCGTGATTAGATTTGGAAGTTGTTCCCAATGAAAGAAGTCAACCAACGTGTCTTTAAGTAACACATTTTGCTTTATATAAATTGGTAATATTGACTGATCATTTTCACAGATGTTTTAACTACCAATCAATCTTTGTTTCTGAGTGGCCTAGTATCGATTCAGGAACTTCAGAACTCAGTAGACAAACATTATGACCTGTAAAAAATGTGTAGTGGTAGTATTGAAGTACAAAAATTAGCACTAACTCATTTACCAAGTAATAAACTCTTATCAACTGTGTGGTCCATTATGATTATACTATTTACGCTATTTATTGTTAGCTATTGAAGATCAAAGTAAAATTATTTTAAAAATTAAAAAACATTACAATACATAGTACTTTTATGTTAATATTTAAACGTTGCTCAACATGTCACAGAGCTAAACCCAACTCGCATTCATTCAGTATCATCTTTAATAGTGTGAAGACCAAATAATTGAAATAACAAAAATAATCTTTCTTCCAAAAAATGGCATTATACCTCACATAGCAATCATTTTATGCATGTAAGTGTGCCAGAAGTGAAAATGTCCAGTTAACACGTTCATTGCTGAAATCGCCCAACATTGTTCATGCCCCAGGCTGAAATATAATAAATTTTTATTTACTTTATAAATAGTCCCATTGTAGCCAGAGTAGTGTCAGAAGGTGTCCAGGTATGGAATTAGGCCAATTCCATTGACGTCATTTCTGGTGCATTGATCAACGTTGTCCGCCTGGGGTGCCGGTAAGCGTTACTCAGCTGGTGATTGTTGACAATTTTGTACAGTCCCATTATTGATAATTGCATAACAGAATACATAAATAGTTTTATAACAAAAAAAAACTTCTTCTGTCGAAAAAATAATGTTTAGTCACGATAATAATAAGTTCGCGCACAATGTTATCGAATGGCATGAGAATGTACAGTTAGTCCTAATAATGTATGGTAATATAAAAATGGGTAATACTAAAAATAAAAAACTTTACAACACTTCCCACCGCCATTGTTACACTATATTTCACTCATGAATAACCTCGTGGAACTTGTCGAAAACTATCATCCATTGCACAAAAATTACTTATAACAAACCTAAAAAACACTAAAACGTAGAATTGGTACCACAAACACAAAAATAGTGGTATCCAAAAACGAAGTACATCGAAATGTTCACAAAGACCGGCACAACAAGCGACGAGCGACACAATGTTCCTGGGCAATGGCTAACCTCACACAGAGTCAATACATTTCAAGGACTGTAGGATCATTGTACAACGCTGCCCGCCACACGCGCTACAGCGGCGCATCGTTGATCAACGTCGCCCGCAATCAACGTGTTAAGCCGGATGTTTACTCATAGCTTTGTAAATAATCAGTAAAAGCATATTTTCCATGTAGAAATATAGTGTATGAGTCTGCATGAAACAACTGGTCTTTCATTTAAAGTACGAGGAGTGTTTTTAAAGTAAATACCGTTTTGGAATCCTGCCGTTGTAGTGTAGCGCTGGGGTCGGCATTCAGCGCATGCATGCTGGGTACTTCTATCTATTGGCAAGCCACAGTCGCCGTTATGACTGTTAAAAATTCTTCCTGCGATTTAAAATGCCGCTGACTGTGAATTACCCGCTGTGTAAGTTTTCATAATGCTAAGGGCATGAAAGCAGCTGACATTCATCGTGAGACTGTCACTGTAACAATTTAGTTTTAAAAATCATAACCATCACGATTCTAATGCTCTATGAATGTAAGAGAATTGGTTAAATATTTGTTTCTGTGATTCTCGGCAAAAATTTGTTGTTTGATTCTCCATCAGCATTTTTGGAACCTATCGCAAACATAACTCTCGGTAATTCAAACGTTCTGTGACAATTTCATAAATCACACTTTTTGACACTTGAAGACACACTACAAAACGATGCAGTTGTAAAGCTTTTGTTTTCTCTGACTTTTTTTATCAATGTTTTGCACCTAGTTATCATTACGAATGAAGGTTTCACACTTCATTCCTCATCATGCACATTCGTACGTCTACCTTAAAAGTTCTCATCTGTGTTCATACCATCCCATCACTCATTCTATTTTCTCAATATACTTCACAGATCTTCCATGCCTTTAGCGTTAAGAATACTTATCGAGATATGTACTTTACCATTGGCGGCATTTTTAATCAGAGGAGGAAATAGTCATAAACGATATTAAATGCAGTCGAATGGAGCCATAATGGCATGGCGGCCGTGGCTTGCCAACAGCAACAGATAGTAGTACTCAGCGCGCATGCGCTGAATGCCGACTGCAGCGTGACAGCGGCGGGATTCCAAAATGGTACTTACTTTAAAACATGCCTCGTATATTTTACGTCATAAAAACATGTAAAAATCATTATGAAGGCATTATTATTGCCGCAGTCGCTGACACATGCGCAATGGGTTCGAACCAACAGCTGACGAGTTCGCGCCATCAGCTGATGATTTCCTACCAAATGCTAGCTCAATAATATATTTAATTTTTATATACATCCTTGTTTACTTTTAATTAGTATTGTTTGTAGACTATTTCAAAATAAAAAAATTCATGTAAAAATGATGGATCAAATCTTAAATACGACCAAAAATCTTGAAATGTGTTGTTTTCTTTTAATTAAAACTTTTTGGTTTATGAAGATAGAAACAGCAAATTTCACAAATATGTAGAAAATTAAATTGTGTTTTCAATTATGTATAAAGATGTATGGCAAACATTTTTTTGAAAGGAAAAATATCAGAAACAGAAAAAATATTTAGTGAATATTTAAAAAATAATTATTTATAAGAGCATTACTAATAGAATATTTATAATGCATGTATTAATTGGTTATTTAGCTATAATATGGTGTACAATTTGTTATATTCTGACACATCAAATAAAAAGTTAGTGTTTTCCCCAAACCCTTAAAAATATAGTGAAAATGCTACGGCACTTTTGGATACACTCAATATAAAAATAAGTGGCACTTTTGAAAAAACCTTTCAAAAAATTACGGGCACTGAAAGGACTAACAACATTATAAACACTAAATTTGGACTAAATGTTTTTGAAAGGACCAACATATTGAAGATGGACTGTAATACTGCTTCAGTAAGATAAGTTCCCGATGGATCTCGAGACAACCATTGTTGCCATCCCAGCTGCAATCCGTCTGAATGGAAAATTACAGAGAAACAACCGTCATCATAAAATAAAAACAATGTTCGCAAATGAGTTCAGAAATAAAAATTTGAATGTACACAAATAAATCCATGTGCAGTCATTAGAAGGATCTAATAGATTCATTGATATTATTGCTTTAAATGAAAAAGTAAAAGTGCTCTAATTATAGATTCTACTTTAAGATTTGAAACAACCTAAGATCAGGCTGAACCAGTTATATTGAGAATAAAAAACTGTATGAAGCTTGCATTCCTCACATTGACAAATATGGCATAGTAAATTGGGAAGTAAATGACATTTTATTTGGAGTAGACGAACAAATTTTAAATTTACTTCATCATTCTTAAAAAATTATAATTTACAAAATAATATTGCAAAAAATATCAATTTGGCATACTCTATGGGCAAATAATTGGTCCGTACTTTTTTATGGACATTTAACAGTGGCATTGTACAACAACTTCCTAAACAATGAATATTTAGTTTTTTAGTCACAATTTTGTTATTATTCAAGATAGACCTATTGTTTCGATATAACATTTTTTTCAGTTTTTACGCTCTTTTATTTGGTATGCAACAAGCCTGGTCTTCCTATTTAAGATTATTGACTTTTGGTGTTTTCAAAATTGTCAAAAAAAAAAAAAAAAACAAAATGGATATACATATTATTGTAAAGTTGAACCATATTGTATATCATTTTTAAAGAGAATTTTCTTAGAAATTCAGAACTATTTTTGGATTTTATATTAAGATTAAGCTGTGCATTTAGCGATAAAAAGAAAAATTTGCTATTTTTTACATACTTTTGGCCGCCATTTTGAAACGGATAAGTAAAACTCAAATCTGATTACACCAAAATACTCAGGGCGTTAATAAATTTTATATGATATGCCTCATGATATATATTTACATTAAAATACTTTAAGATTCGAACCCTGGACCTTCAATGCTGAAGTCTAACAATGATGACAATATTTTTATTTGATTCTACCCATATGGTTTGGGGGGGGGGGGGAACTTTACAGCAATGTTCTTGGTCAAATGGTTCGCCCACAATGCGTTTGAGACACCCTGTTTATGTAACACGAACATTCTCAAGTAACATATATTTCTAATCAACTTCACTAAGCAGGTTATCGATTGCTTTATTCAAGTCGGTTGGAATGCCTTAGGGGTTTTTTATTGAATAGATACATTCTTACATGACACACCCGACATTCTATTAAGAGGTATTTATTTAATTTGTAATGAACATGTGAAAATAAGGAAGTCAATAAGCCTCCAGTTAGCACTTGCCATAAGTTGTAACTATTGTTCTAACTGATTCCTGTAAAAGTCCTATCCAAGTAGTTAGTGCAGGGGCCACTGTCATAAGAGCCTTTTGATTAGCATTGATCGATTGTGAGCAATTATCATCTTCAATGTTGACACCCCTCAATTAATCCATGGGACTCGGTAATAATTGTCCTAAAAAGATAACATAAGTTAACAATTTATTATATGTGTTATTTTAATTCAGTATATAATTAGTACTTATATGATAATTTTTCTCTTGGTAAAAAATAGGAAACAATAGGTTGTATCTACTCCTATTTTAAAACAATACGGTATACATATAAAGTATGTATATATATAAAGTTAGTGATGTGTTAATTACTGTAAATAATATATATTTTCAAACAAATTAGTTAGCTAGCAAGAAGAACAAACTTTATTTAGAAATCACACTACAGTATAACTCTGTCGCGAAACTTACCGAGGCACTTGGCAAGGCCATGGTGCAGTAGAATAACTGGAGAGGGGGGAGCCGCGGAGCCAGTGTGTGCCGTATGGTAAATAAAAATAACATCATCTGATATTTAAGTAGTTGTTTATAACCTGACAACCTTGTTATTGGTTTTTTTGTTTTTCTATTAGTGCAATTGATGACCAAAAAGTTCTTCTATGTCAACATTGTCTCGTTTTTTATGTTAGTTTTGTATTGATTATTGTTATAATTATTACTAATTAATAGATAACATGTTTAAAGTGGTTTTTGAATTATTTTTTCATAGATTTATTGGTTATATTATTATTTGATTTGTAAGCAAATTTAGCAAATTAAAGTACCGATTTCTATAGCAGTCTTTACAAAGATAGCATAGTTTTTTTATCTTAGTAATAAGAGGTTTTAGTTCAAATAAAAAATGAAAATGACCTTTCCGATTGGAGGTAATAATAAAATGTAAACAAACAAGATAAGAGAAAAAAAGAAATACTTTTCTACACATAGAGGCGTTGCAAGCGCAGCTCAACGGGCAACACAGGAACTATGAGGCCAGGTGCACAATACCGACTATCGCAGTCGTGTGTACATACCACAATTCTTGGAATAGTCGGACCGCTAGCGCAGCTCAGTCAGTCAATCCATGGTATTCGCGCCCTTCCGTGCACACTACTGACACGTTTTGTCGCAGTAGTTTTTCGCCCTCCTTCAGTGGTACTCCTGCTCTGTGGATACGACTTGGATCTAGCTGAGTACGATTGGTGCATGCGATTCAGGAGTGGAGTGGAACAGTGTTGTAAATTTTCCTTGTTGTAAATATGTCACAATTCGACACTGGACATTTTATTATTGAAACTGAGTCAGCACAATGGATTTTACATTCGCCTGAATATCCTACAAACGCCAAAACACAATAATTGTATTTATATACATGAATATACATATTTTATATTATATTTTGTTTACCATACAGTACTATACTGTATAAGTGTGAGATATGTTGTGGTACATATTTATAAATGTGTTATATGTATACTTTAATGCATATTTAACATTAATAACTGATGATTGAATCATTTTTTATTTGTGAAACCAGAGATCAAGTACGTATCACTCCCATGTACTGTAAGATACTGCATTCCCATGTATTAGAGCGTGCACATTATGGTCAGGGCGCCTTTCAGTTAGTTGGGTGCCCTGAGGTAGATGGCGTTGTGAGGCGTCAGCGACTGCCACGCCTTTGTTGACAATCTCAACATGTCTAAAAGGAGAACTTAATTCCAAATACGTTAGTGCTCGCCAACATTGATTAGGCGGATTAAATAACAACAATGTAATGAGTAACACATTGTTAATTTTTAAATTACTGACTTACTACTGTGTTATATGTTCATGTACTAGCAGAGACTACTTAATAAAGAAATATTCATTAGCCTACTTAACAAATTGGTCTTATTCAACATGCAACATTTTGATTCATGTACAATCTTTACATTGTTACATGACTACAATTCAATTTTAAAATGGAACATTAAACTGAGTTTATTTACTTATTCATTATAACTATGATATAAGCTATATAATACATAATCATTAAGTAAATGGTGAATATAGATTATCATGGAGTTACACAGGTGGCTCATAAAACTCAAAAAGTATTTTACGATAGTACAGCTATATTTATAAAATATGTGAGAACTAAACGAAATTGTAAATCAACCCAGGCTTTGTAAATTACCGTAGTAAAAATTGATAAAGTATCTTGAAACATATTTAGAAATATTGTTTAGTAATCTCTATAGTCAAAATGGCCAAAAATAGAATTTCCATATTATTTTATCAATGGAATTTCATGCTGTAAATTTATTATTTTGGATTTCACGAAGTCATTTTTCATGAATATGAAATGCTTTCGTTTATTTATTGCAACTTCTCTCAAATTTGTTATTTTATTCAAAAGAGATGATAACGTTTTTTGGAGCATCGCCAATGATTTTATATAAAATAAAGTAATTTTAAAAATACGACTTTGAAACTCAGAGCATATAACAATATTGTTAATAGTTTGTAACATAATAGAGCAATGTGACAAACAGGAATATTCCATACTGATTAAAAAAAATAAAATCCATAATTCAACCTTTTGTGGTTTTTGTCTACGGAGAAAACCCACACTCGTGTTCATCGCCTGGTCAGCTATTACTCTGCCATGAAATGGAAGTCTTGAATGAGAAGAGAATATCTACTTGTTTTTCTTAAAAGTCAGTTTAGGTCAAATCTTAGACTGAGTATTTGCACTGAACATTAACAATCATTATCAATCAATAGATCAGGAATTAATAAATAAATTAGGATAGATGTTGAGGCTAAGAAACAATTATTTCCAACACCGCCCAATCTAACACTTCCAAATGCTAGAAACCGAGTCAAATATTAGGACCAGTGATATCATAAAACATCAACAAAAGAATTGAAAGGGAACTGACAACAGGAAAGACTGGCAAAAAAATTCCCCCCTTATCTCAAGACAGAGTTATTTGTAAACAACAGAGGAACAGTGCCCTCAATACTATCGGGCGACTTTGTTGAATTATTTAAAACTATAAAAGAACATATTTTATATTAAAAGAAATATTATTAGGAATATATTTTGTATAAATAGAAAATATTTGTAAATATCAATACAGTATATAGATGAAAAATAGAATGTAATATACAATTATTATATAGATTAGAGTGATAAAGTCGTCAACATCTTTGTCTAGATCGGGAGGTGGAGCACATTTTATGGTTTTATGTTAAACTCAATAAAACATGTGTTTATCATCAAGCAAGCCCAACAAAATTGGTACCGATTAACGCAGAATGTGCAACAACAAAATCACGCTCAATTCCCGTCTGGAGGTGGTAAAATTGCCGGTGTTTGTCGCATGACTGAAGAATAGCCAGAAGATGGAATAAGGCGTATCAAATGTCAATCTGCAGAGAATTAAATACACTATCCACCAAAACAAATTGCAAAGCTGTAGGTAGTTTAGGTGTTTTACCAAAATGATTTTGTATACACTTTTTTGCATGTTTCAAATATTAGGTAGAGCACACTTTCTCCATAAACAAAAAATATGAAAATATGTTTTAGGGTACAATATAAATATTTTTCCTGAACAACTGTTTATGCCCTATTCAATGCTTATTTTTGCAATTTTTTCATGTACTATTTGATTTTCTACAATGATCATACTTTAACTTTATTAAAGTTACAGTATAATCATTGCAATAGTTTTGCAATTTTGCGTTTTATTAAAAAAAAATATAGTTTATCTGAAATATAACAACATATTATTATAGTCCACTAAATTCTATACAAATTATTACTTACTCGGGAGAATGTGTTTTACAGTAAAATATATAGTAAAAAATCCCAAAAATGTTTTTATGTATACGTTTGAACTTAGTTCTTTTTTTTTAATTTGTACAAAATATATGTTCCGCTTATAAATTTCTAAAAAATCCAATTTAATTTTTTTTTCTATTTGAAAGATGATTCTTATTCACAATAAAATTTACTTCCAGGATATATAGTCAGTTCAAAGTAATCTAATACAATATTTCAATATTATTTAAGGAATGTTATAAGAGTTTTTCATGTGAAGAAAAATATTTTTGTTTTCTTTGTGTATAAAAAAATATTTACACTTATTTCAAAGTAAAAAACACTTATGTAGTCTATACTACATATGATTCCCTATAAAACAAACATTTTTAATAATTTTATTGCTTTCACTTGTACAATTTAGTACTACAAAATTCTCAACTTTATTTTTTCTAATAAAACTATTCCAAAAAAATTTATTTTATATTTCCTTTGAAACTCTAATTAGTTATTAGTATTTCGCCAACTAAATAGGAACATTTTGGCTATTTTGGAATGTTTAAAATGTTGTATACCAGCTGTAAGGGTTGCAAGTTACAAAAATACGATGTGCATCAATTGACAATTTTCACTCTACTCCCAATATCAATTGTTTACAGTGTTTTTACACCAACTATAATAATTGTATATAAAAGTATGATTCATGAGAAGAAAACTATGTACAGTTTTATTGTATATGGCTTCGTTTACTATTTTTTAGAGACTTTACAAAAAGGCCCACAGCACTTTTTCTAGTGTCCTGGATCTAGGAATTGTAAATTAGGTTGATGCACAGAATTTTAAAAACAATTAATTTTATGAAAAAAATATTTATTATAAATTTAAACCCAATAATTAATCATATTTGAGTCATATACGTAGAGCGATGTTGGGACAAGATCCGACTGTTGAGAGTTGACTGGAATGACATGTGAAGAGCGTCACACACAGATATAAGACTGTTTAGCTGAGCTCGACAAAAAATGGCCTTCAGTGTCAGGCCCCAGGATTGCAGCAGAAGAATATTGACGAATATTTAGAGTACTATAGTTCCAACGTTAACCACTGGATGGCTCAGCAGCACTTCTCCACTCCAAAAAATGCAATGCTTCACCAAACGTCCGCTAGATGCCAGGCCTAAAAATAAACAAGGAAAACCCCATAAGGTGACATGTCTATATTATGTTTGGTCTGTGGTGAAACTAATAATCATAGATTTTTACATTATCCGAAAAAACATTATTTGCTTATTTGAAAAACAAAGAGTGGCTATAAAGTATGAGTATTGAGTATAATGTGTAAGTTGTGTGCGCCTAATTAGTAGTTATGAGCAACAAAGAGTGGCTATAAAGTATGAGTATTGAGTATAATGTGTAAGTTGTGTGCGCCTAATTAGTAGTTATGAGCAACAAAGAGTGGCTATAAAGTATGAGTATTGAGTATAATGTGTAAGTTGTGTGCGCCTAATTAGTAGTTATGAGCAACAAAGAGTGGCTATAAAGTATGAGTATTGAGTATAATGTGTAAGTTGTGTGCGCCTAATTAGTAGTTATGAGCAACAAAGAGTGGCTATAAAGTATGAGTATTGAGTATAATGTGTAAGTTGTGTGCGCCTAATTAATAGTTATGAGCAACAAAGAGTGGCTATAAAGTATGATTATTGAGTATAATGTGTAAGTTGTGTGCGCCTAATTAGTAGTTATGAGCAACAAAGAGTGGCTATAAAGTATGATTATTGAGTATAATGTGTAAGTTGTGTGCGCCTAATTAGTAGTTATGAGCAACAAAGAGTGGCTATAAAGTATGAGTATTGAGTATAATGTGTAAGTTGTGTGCGCCTAATTAGTAGTTATGAGCAACAAAGAGTGGCTATAAAGTATGAGTATTGAGTATAATGTGTAAGTTGTGTGCGCCTAATTAGTAGTTATGAGCAACAAAGAGTGGCTATAAAGTATGAGTATTGAGTATAATGTGTAAGTTGTGTGCGCCTAATTAGTAGTTATGAGCAACAAAGAGTGGCTATATTGATTTTCAGCAGTGCTGTGCGCCTACATTATTAGTTAATGCGCAACAAAGAAGTGGCTATAAAGTCTGAGATTGAGTATAATGTGTAAGTTGTGTGCGCCTAATTAATAGTTATGAGCAACAAAGCAGTGGCTATAAAGTTATGAGTATAGAGTATAATGTGTAAGTTCGTGTGCGCCTAATTAGTAGTTATGAGCAACAATAGTGGCTATAAAGTATGAGTATTGAGTATAATGTGTAAGTTGTGTGCGCCTAATTAGTAGTTATGAGCAACAAATAGTGGCTATAAAGTATGAGTATTGAGTATAATGTGTAAGTTGTGTGCGCCTAATTAGTAGTTATGAGCAACAAAGAGTGGCTATAAAGTATGAGTATTGAGTATAATGTGTAAGTTGTGTGCGCCTAATTAATAGTTATGAGCAACAAAGAGTGGCTATAAAGTATGAGTATTGAGTATAATGTGTAAGTTGTGTGCGCCTAATTAGTAGTTATGAGCAACAAAGAGTGGCTATAAAGTATGAGTATTGAGTATAATGTGTAAGTTGTGTGCGCCTAATTAGTAGTTATGAGCAACTTATTCTTGCCTTCATTCTGTTGATAAATATTATATATTTTACAGAAATAAATGCATTAAAATTAATCAATATATTTATCAAAATAAATTATGCTATTAAGATATTAATTATTCTAATATAACATATTTTAAAATGCAACTATAAATTTATGACTTTAATATTATATAATTATCTTTTTCAATAGAACTTCACATGATGGTGATGGACAGTCTTTCTTCTGGAGTAATGGCCAATCTCTCTTGGTGATGGACAGTCTTTCTTCTGGAGTAATGGCCAATCTCTCTTGGTGATGCCATGTATTAACATGCTAATCAGTTTATTGAATGGACCTTCTAACATGAAATTGGCACTCTGCACTAAATTGCCTATTCCATTTCCATTGTCACTCGAGATATATTTACTTAACTAAACAGAGAAGTCGGTGGTAGTCGTAACGTACCACACAGTTTGAACAGTACTGACTGGAGCTGTTCTAGCGATCCGACTACTCCAAGAATTGTGGTATGTACACCCGGCCTAAGATCAGTCGTATGGTGGAGGGGTACAACAGTGGTAGGACTGCGCTCTCCTCCACTCCTAACCCTAATCCTATAATAGTATTGGCCCTCACGCATTGGCCAAGTGCCTTGGTAAGCCTCACGAGTAGTATTTATTGAATTTCCCAAATAGCTTTTATACTAAGACAAAAATAAATAAAAAAAGTGTAAAATTGATTTATTTGTAACATAAAGTTATTTATTCTTTTATAAATAGTAGTAGGTGGGTTGTGCTAAACACCACAGCGTAGGTAAACAAGTGCTCCAAGTAAAGTAAGATACAATACCGTAAAAACGAATGTTCTTTAATAATTATCAAATTTATAAATATATTCTTTTAATAATTAACTAGTTCCATCTAATAATCATAACTAATAAAATTTGAACACTTACTTTACACAACACCATCTGTCAAGTGCCCAAACCCAAACAGCATGTTGAGCAGTTCCAAAACTCTTCTAAGGATCATTTGCAGGAACTAAAAATTGAAATGCATTTATCTCTTAAAAATGAATGATATATTAAGTTTCTGCAAAAAATTCACTCTGTATGATTTTAGTAAATTCATTTTTAGTTATAAATATATTTTAGTCTTTAAAATTACAATTTTACGGTTTTTTTTGTGTTCATGGATAATTTAAAATACTCTGTGATATTAGAAAGCAATTAAGTATAGCCTAAAATAGACATGTGCCAAACTGCTGTTTGAAAGAAGCAGCTTAGCTGAAAGCAGTTTAGCTCAGCTACAGCACACATATTGGCACGTTGTTTCTGTATACCATTGTTGACTGAACATTGCTTAGCCAGCTTTGAACTTGATTTTAATTAAATTATAAGATCAAATAGAATAGTTACACATACATACCAAACAGTTACAGCAAGTCTACAAAGACAAGGCTATACATTTTATTGGAGATAGTTTAACAAAATTGTGTCTATACCTTTCCATTAATAGAACATTTAATTTAAAGTATATTGTACATAATAACAGTGCATCTCAACAGTACAAGAGAGCTGCAGACAGCAACTAATATAAAAAAGAGCTTACTGTTCACTGCTGTTGGTCAACCTGCTTTCTGTAACTGTTGGGCGGGGACAGCTGCTGACTAAAAGCACTCAACTGTTTAGTAGCTGAGCTGCTTACTTCAATAAACCAGCTGCTTCAGTTTATTTAGAACATCCCTAGTTCACATTTGCAGCATTGCAACAGTGCAAGAGAGCTGCAGCCAGCAACTAATATACAGTAGAAAGGAGCTTACTCTTCACTGCTGTTGACCAAACTGTTTTCTGTACCTATTGGGTGAGGATAACCGCTGCCGAAAAGCAGGTATTCTCACTCAGCTGCTTAGTAGCTGAGCTGCTTACTTTAATAAGCCGCTTAAGCTTATTTAGCACATCCCTAGCCTAAAACACTTATAAATCAGCACCAACTATGTATATACAGTATATATTGCTTTTGAGGTCTACTTACTATCAGTTCTAGATTTTTAGAACTAAAGATACTACAACTGTAACCCTTCAACATGATTTCATCGTACCACTTGTTTCTTGCTAATAACAGTTAATCAACTTCCCTTAGTAACAAGTATACATTCGATATTCATTTCCTAAAAGATAAACTCCACCAACTTCTTTTTGATCAAGTAGATCATGATGACATTACTGATGTGGCAGTATTCTTTGATTGATTGTTTCCAATGTTATGTAAGTAACATGTGACGAATTAGCTACGATGATTACAGTAAACCCTTGATTTAACTGACTATATGGGACTCTAGTTCATTAAAGCCGATTGTCCGTTAAATCAGGGTGAACTCACCTCAAGCTGTTATGAGATTGTCACACACTAATACAACTAACTGTGATGCTGCCAGCTAATATAACTCTAAGATTAATAAAATATACAAATAAATATTGTATGCAGGTGATTAATTTACAATTTTTCTATAAAAATTCTTTGATAACCTTAATTCCGTGATATATAGAATTATAAATACTGTAATGCAGCTGTAAGCTGTCCGTTAAATTGGAAGTACGTTAAATCGAGAGTTTACTGTAGTAAACAAAAAAAAATTACCAAATCAATATTTTTCTAATATTGACTGAAAGATTTTATAATAATTACAGATGGGCTATCTGAGAAAAACCTGCTTAACACAAGACTAGAAGCTTACTAAGTTGATAGCAACAGGATAGCAATATATAGGCTATGTCAGGAAACACCATGCTAAAGGAGGAGTTGTAGGTTTTGTTGAAGATGAACTACAGGATAAAGTTAAAAGTTATTAACTTACTTTAGGCGGGTGGGTCAATACCACTGTACGTGTATGGGTAGGCGGGTGGGTAATACCACTACACGTGTACAGGTGGGCGAGTGGGTCAATACCACTGTACATGTATGGGTAGGCGAGTGGGTCAATACCACTATACGTGTACAGGTGGGCGATTGGGTCTATACCACTATACGTGTATGGGTGGGCGGGTGGTTCAATACCACTGTACGTGTACAGGTGGGCGAGTGGGTCAATACCACTATACATGTATGGGTGGGCGGGTGGGTCAATACCATTGTACGTGTACAGGTGGGCGAGTGGGTCAATACCACTATACGTGTACAGGTGGGCGAGTGGGTCAATACCACTATATGTGTATGGGTGGGCGAGTGGGTCAATACCACTATACGTGTAAGGGTGGGCGAGTGGGTCAATACCACTATACGTGTATAGGTGGGCGAGTGGGTCAATACCACTATATGTGTATGGGTGGGCGAGTGAGTCAATAGCACTATACGTGTATAGGTGGGCGAGTGGGTCAATACCACTATACGTGTATGGGTGGGCGGGTGGGTCAATACCACTATACATATACAGGTGGGTGAGTGGGTCAATACCACTATACGTCTATAGGTGGGCGAGTGGGTCAATACCACTATACGTGTATGGGTGGGCGGGTGGGTCAATACCACTATACATGTACAGGTGGGCGAGTGGGTCAATAGCACTATACGTGTATAGGTGGGCGGGTGGGTTCAATACTACTGTATGTGTATAGGTGGGTGGGTGGGTTAATACCACTATACGTGTATGGGTAGGCGGTTGGGTCAATACCCCTGTACGTATTCACGTACAGGAGGTCTTATGGAGGTGTTATAAGACCCACCCAACTTATATAACCCACCCACCCACCCATACACGCACAGTAGTATTGACCCACACGCCCACCTATACACGTACAGAGGTATTGACCGAGCCGCCCACCCATACACGCACAGTGGAATTGACCCACCCACCCACCCATGCACGCACAGTAATATTGAAAATAATGGTAAAGTTATTTAAAGTTATAATGTTATTTATGCTAGCTAATCCCTGCATAAAACAGCGCAGGGAAAGTCAAATATTCAGCAATAATAATGAAGTGCTCCCAACGAAAATATACCAGACCAGTGTTACGACTCAGCAATGGCCCAGGGTGAAGGACACAACTGCTTGTCGATGAATAATTTAAAATATGCAAATTCAAAAACTAATGTAACAACGTAACCATAACAGACATTGAAAGCCCAAGCTTGGTGTCAAACAATAAGAGAAGGGAATGTTAAGCAAAAGTATGATTCAACATATTTACAATACAATACAATTTATCTTTATTGACATAATACATGGAGTACAATCATGGCAACAGGACTAATATATAAATGTGTTTAGATTATTTTTAGCCGATTATCAGTCAAAAGTTATCCTGGAAGAAGTTCCTTCTCTGTGTAGAAAGGTCTTACTATCCAGCCACTGGTTGATTCTCTTCTTAAACGTTTAGTGTGGTTCTCTCTGCAGATGTTCTGGGAGGTTAGTGTAATATAGTGCTCATTTGTAGCTTGGCTTTTAGGAAAGAAAGGCTCAACTGTTGGGTGGGCAAGACATAGGTTGTTATATTGCGAGTATCATACTGGTGAATATTCTGAAATTGAGGTTGGTCTATTGTTCTTGTGTGCATTGTAACTGCACTAATGTGTGTTCTTGTGTGCTTTGAGCAACCACCGTGAGAATTTTAAGTTCCTTAAAGGCTGGTCTACAGCTCTCTTGATAGGCTAGGCTGGTCAAACATGAACTTAGGCGTGTTCCATAGAGGGTGAAATAGGCAGCTCTGGCAGTATAAGGATCAGTTATTTGCTTCACAGTGCGTATGATGTATAGGCCCGAATTGAGCTTTTTATAGAGCTGGACTATGTGTTACCTCCATGATAAACTTGTGTTGAGAATTATATTGAGGTATTTTGTGGTTTTATATTTTGTCTTTAGTTCTGGTAAACCTTCTTCGTCTTTTTTTCATGAGCTATATTGCATTTGGACAATTTTCTTTTCATTCAACACAACATCATTTTTATTGTAATAGTTTTTGGCTTTTGGCAGCACTTTATTTTGCTTGTATTTATATTTAAGTCTGTCTCTGTCCTTTTCACCTAATTTTAAAACCGTGTTATCTGAATACAGGAACAACTTGTCCTCATTGTTTGTGAAATTCCAAATGGCTCTTGACTTTTTGTAATCTGCTTGATAGATGTATTGGTTTGTGGTTTCTTGTCGTAACTGTCTGAGTTCATAGTGCTTTTTGTTGTAAGTCATTTTTTTTTTTTTTTTTTTTTTTTTTTTTTTTTTTTTATTGCTGCCCAGTCATCTCATGCATGTGTAATGATTTGAGAAACGTGTCTTATATATAGCTCACTAGCCCTTTATGTATTTATTTTTTTATATGTGTTTTTCCCCTTTTTCTGGTTTTTCTGACAAGGCATGGAGCATCCATCTCAGTTGTAATTGCTGCGATCAATATATTGTAAGCCTCATCTGGTATCTTTGCAATATGAACGTCAGCCCAGTTGCACTCTGCCAAGTTTTGATGTGATGATCTATGTGTCTTTTAAACTGGCTTGAATTCTGATTCTAGTTTCCGCAAGTTGTAGAGTGCAGAGTTGTCACTTGTAGTTAGGTAAGCCGGTGTTAAGAATGTCTAGTTGTAGGCTATAAGGAACAAGGTTCATACACACAGTCAATTAAGATTGTAGTGTGTTGAGTGACTCGGTTGTGGGTATATACAGCCTTTGGGTATCGTATAGGACAAGAGTTTCCACTAGCTTGTCATTTGCACTATTTCCCCTTAAGTTATCGATGTTAATATCTTCAATGAGAAAAATCTTGTCTTTAATTGGCTATAGGTTTTCCAGAACACCAGAGATTATTTGTAGGCTTTCTTTTACGTTGCTGTGGGGTGGTTGATATACCCCAAAATAGTAGGGATTTGCCGTTCCTGGCGCAAAGAAAATGTAGGTTGATAATTTTTTATTCCCAGGTTGGCAATTTTTCGGTATTCCCAGGTTGATATTGTTTTGCTTACTTAGGTTGATAATTTTTCAGTTTGTGTAAGTTGATAATTTTCTGTTCGCCATTCCTGGTGCAGGTTAAAAGTGAGATTGATAATTTGTATGGAAAAAATATGAATGTTCTAGTGTTTAGCCTTGAATTGAAAGTGTTTTTTGAATTCAGATTTCGCGTCAGGTGGTTCCGGTAGTGTGGGGTTGCGTTTCGTCTAACATACTTTCTGTCGGTGTAGATAAACAATAATATTTACTAAGTGGTTCAAGATCAGGCGATTGTCTTGATCCACGATGGTAACAGTGATTTGCTGTATTTTTCAAAGACCACCATCTAACGGAACATAATATCTCAGTTACAGTGTTTCTGATATTTTGTAGTCCCCGTTACGGCTTGAAAATATGTGTATAGCACCCGATGTTCTTTGTACTTGTGCAAGTGCTCGTCGTGATTGGAGTAACTGCTTTCAACTAAATTGCTCAAAAGATAAAAAAGTCCTCGCCTACTATATTTTTCAAGTCACTGTTTTAAGATGTGCCAAGTATTTATATTTGTTTTAAAGGTAATATTTATCTGATTTTAATAATTCTTGCACTGTATTAAAGATCAATTCTTTGTCTTCAGAACAACGAATGTAGCTGTCTCGTGCACAGCTGCAGGTTGAGTAAAAGTCTGCAAAACCGAGTACCGGCAAACCCCAAGCTGATGTCATGCGCAGAACAGCTTCATACTCGTCCTCCTGAATAGCACACCTTACTTACTTACACCATGGACAGGCCATCCAGGGCTGCATGACCCGTGTAGCGGCAAACCCCAAGCTGACGTCATCCACTGGTTTCAAACTCGTCCTCCTGAATAGCACACCTTACTTACTTACACCATAGACATTCCGTCCGGGGCTGCATGACCTGTCTAGCGGAAAACCCCAAGCTGACGTCATGCGTCCTAATGAATAGCACACCTTAATTACTTACACCATGGACAGGCCGTCCGGGGCTGCCTGACCTGTTTATTGGCATACCCCAAGCTGACTTCATGCATAGAACGGTTTCAAACTCGTCCTCCTGAATAACACACCTTACTTACTTACACCATAGACATTCCCTCCGGGGATGCCTGACCTGTCTAGGGGCAAACCCCAAGCTGACGTCATACGTCCTCCTAAATAGCACACATTACTTACTTACACCATAGACAGGCCGTCCGGGGCTGCCTGACCCGTGTATTGGCAAACCCCAAGCTGACGTCATATGTCCTCCTGAATAGCACATCTTACTTACCTATACCTTGGACCGGCCATCCGGGGCTGCATTACCCGTGTAGCAGCAAACCCCAAGCTGACGTCATGCGTTCTCCTGAATAGCACACTTTACTTACTTACACCATGGACAGGCCGTCCAGGGCTGCATGACCCGTGTAGCGGCAAACCCCAAGCTGACGTCATCCGCAGAACGGTTTCAAACTCGTTCTCCTGAATAGCACACTTTACTTACTTACACCATGGACAGGCCGTCCAGGGCTGCATGACCCGTGTAGCGGCAAACCCCAAGCTGACGTCATCCGCAGAACGGTTTCAATCTCGTCCTCCTGAATAGCACACCTTACTTACTTACACCATAGACAGGCCGTCCGGGGCTGCCTGACCCGTGTATTGGCAAACCCCAAGCTGACGTCATACGTCCTCCTGAATAGCACATCTTACTTACCTACACCTTGGACCGGCCATCCGGGGCTGCCTGGCCCGTATAGTGGCAAACCCCAAGCTGACGTCATACGTCCTCCTGAATAGCACACCTTACATACTTACACCATGGACAAGCCGTCCAGGGCTGCATGACCCGTGTAGCGGCAAACCCCAAGCTGACGTCATCCACAGAACGGTTTCAAACTCGTCCTCCTGAATAGCACATCTTACTTACTTACACCATGGAACGGCCGTCCGGGGCTGCCTGAACTGTGTAGTGGCAAACCCCAAGCTGACGTCATGCGTTCTCATGAATAGCACACTTTACTTACTTACACCATGGACAGGCCGTCCAGGGCTGCATGACCCGTGTAGCGGCAAACCCCAAGCTGACGTCATCCGCAGAACGGTTTCAAACTCGTCCTCCTGAATAGCACATCTTACTTACTTACACCATGGAACGGCCGTCCGGGGCTGCCTGAACTGTGTAGTGGCAAACCCCAAGCTGACGTCATACGTCCTCCTGAATAGCACACCTTACATACTTAAACCATAGACATGCCGTCCGGGGCTGCCTGACCTGTGTAGCGGCAAATCCCAAGCTGAGGTCATACGTCCTCCTGAATAGCACACCTTACTTACTTACACCATGGACAGGCCGTCAGCGGCTGCCTGACCTGTGTAGTGGCATACCTAAGCACAGTCCCGCTTTTTAGGTTAGTATCCCGCTGTCCCCAGATTTACTCAGGGGACGCTATTATGTCCCGCTTTGGCAGGATAAAGATAAATGAATAAACGTTCCACTTTAAATAATATCTAATATTATATCCCAAAATAAAATGTTCTTGACTGACTCTTTCACAATTTAAAAGCAACAAGGACATTGCATACACTTAAACATTTAAGCGTATTGTTTATTTGGTTCCTTGTAAACTATACCTGCATCGGGGAATTTTGTAGTTTTGGATAGTTTGTAGTTTCGCGTAGCATAGGTTATCTCAGTGAGTGAGTTCACTACTTTTTACATTTGTATTGTTACGGGAGTGACCTAGGGACCAGAGAGAGAGAAAGAGAGAGAGAGTGAGTTTGAGACACTTTGGCACCACGGCTTTGTTTGTTTGTATAGTTGGAGTCATTATCGGAAATAAGTAAACAATTGTGCGTCTTTTTGTGTATTCCAGTTTCTTCTGTGTACACAATAAGAATGTTCCAGGACCTTCTATTTGATATTAGAATGTTCTAGTAATCTAGTATATTCCAAGTAGACATATCAGCCGTTTCTGTTTACATTCTAGTGTTTAATTAATTACTAATAGAAACTTCTAGAAGACTTGTAGTATATAAAAGGCTTAGTTTGAGTCAGTCTTAGTCGAGCAGTGTGACAGTCGTTATCTAGTCTGTGGAACAGTAAGAAAATTAGTTCACACTGTTAATATGCCCAAGCGTGTGAGTAAGTTTAACGCGGATTTACAGAAGGAATTTAAGTTTATAAAGAAAACTAAAAGTGACTCTGATGTCCGATGTGAAGTGTGCAATGGAGAGTTTAGTGTTTCCCACGGCGGAAGGTCTGATATAACGAAACATATAAATAGTGACCGACACAAGAGAGCTCTTCAATCTGCATCTTCTTCAAAGGCAATAAGTACGTTTTTTAAAAATGAAAAATTGGAGGAAAAGAAGCGGAAATTGCGGCAGCCGAAGGGACAATGTCTTACCATACTGTTTGCCACAACCATAGCTTCAGATCAACAGACTGTACTTCAAGGTTAGTGCAGAAGATTTTTGAGCCATAATTCACTTGTGCTTGCACAAAAACAGAAGCAATAGTTGTCAATGTTCTCGCGCCATATGTAGATAATTCTACTAAATTAGAGCTTGAACAAACTAGATTGTCTCAGTATATGTTGATGCATCAAATCACAAAGACATAAAATTGTTTCCTATATTGGTCTGATATTTTCACCCATCCACAGGTGTACAAGTGAAACTACTCGAACTTGAAGCTTTACCTGGAGAAACGTCAGAAATAATAACAAATTATTTAATCAGGGTTCTTCAAAATAAGAATATTACTGATAAAGTTGTGGGGTTTTGTTCAGACAACACAAACACTAACTTTGGTGGGTCTGCTCGAAAGGGTACTCAAAATGTATATTTCAAACTTAAAGACTCTTTGAATAAAGACATTTTTGGCATTGGTTGTGCACCCCATATAATTCACAATGCGATCCAAACAGCTGCAGATGAACTGCCCATGGATATTGAAGCTATAATTGTGAAAGTATACACTCATTTTTATTTATATACAGTACGGGTAGATAAGTTTAAGGAATTTTGCGAGGAAGCCTCTGTACAATATCACAAACTCTTAGGTTACAGTAAAACAAGATGGCTTACTTTGATGCCAGCTGTGGAGCGGGTGCTACAGCTCTTTGTGCCTCTCAAAGAGTACTTTTTGACCAACGAAAAGTGTCCTAGACTTATCAAAGATTTTGTTGAGAACCCAGCTGCAGAACTTTGGTTAAATTTTATTCATAGCCAGTCAGCGATTTTTCATGATGCAGTACTGAAGGCAGAAGGTCAAAATATCAGTGCAGTTGAAGTTGCATTGATTTTAGCTGATTTGAGAGAGAAATATGTTGAGAGGAAGAACAGTTTGTTCCTTCCAATGTCAGTTAAATCTTGTCTGAAGAACAATGAGGAAGTGCTTGATAAAACTCCCATTTTAAATGCAATACAGGTGTTTTATGAGACATCTGTTACATATCTTAATGAATGGGCTTGCCACTTTCGATCCTTGGAAACCTTGTCTTGCATTAGTTTGAGAGAAACACCAGCATGGGAGTCGGTGATAAACGGAGTAGAAGTGTTATCAAACTTGCTGAAATCAGTCATTATTGATGACAACAAACTGTTTGATGAAATAAACTGTCTAAAAAAATACCTATGTCACAAATGAAAAGTTGTCAGAATGGTGTGAGCTGAAAACTTTGATCGACCAAAGATGGGTAGAGGTATTTCTCCATTTTAAACAAAAGAACATTCCATACGAAAACTTACGTTACATCGCTGAGTTGCTTCTGTGTCTGCCAGGAACTAATGCTCCAGTTGAACGAATGTTTACTAACATGAACAATATATGGACTGAAAATAAATCTCAATTGAACGTTCCAACTTTAAGAGCAATGCTTATGCTGAAGTACAATGTTGGACTAACTTGTGATAAGTTTCATGACAAAATAAAAGGAGAACCAGCTCTCCTTAAAGACATACATTCATCAAAAAAGTATGCCAATGATTGAACGTGTAAGCTAGTGGACATACTGTACTCTTGTTTTTATATTGAAATGTGTTGAGATTGCATTGAAAATTTAAACTTTACCAATTTGCCAATTAACCTTTTTACAAGTCTGGTAAAAGAAGATGTTTCACAAACTTGTCTACATAGTATTCCAATTATTTTCTGACAGTAAACTTCATTCAGTTGATTTTTCTGTGTAACTTACAATATTTTCAGTTGTTAAATGTGTATTTTTGTTTGTTTCATTATTAATAAATTAATTTAACTGATGTTCCGATTAGTGTAATTGTGTTACTTTTACTACCTGAACAGTCAAGTTTTTCCTATACTTATTTCTGTGAATTTAAGTGCAAAAATAGATAAAATAATGAGTTTAGGACGTTTAGTTCTATCAATTTTTGAAAATACCTTTAACATGGTTGGGGGGGACCCCCTGACCCTCCTAATGTGTGTCCCGCTTTGAGGTCATTACAAATATAGTCACCTTAGGCATACCCCAAGCTGACGTCATGCGCAGAACGGCTTCAAACTCGTCTTCCTGAATAGCACACTTACTTGCCTACACCACAGTATAATATAGACAGTAGCGAAGCTTACTCTTGTGAAAATTGCAAACGGCTCGACGCTAGCGCTCCTAGTGGACAGGTATTACAGAGCTACGCTATCTCACATTAATAACGTCTATTAACACCACTTTTGACATAAACAACACTCACGTGTGCTACAACAGCTGTTTACCGAGGTACCTCTCCGCTAGATTCGCTAAAATCGCAGGGTAGCAAGAAAAACGGCTGAGCTTCGCTACTGTATTTATATTATACTATGCTTACGCCTTGGCGCTACCCTAAAACTGGTGGGACTCTGTACTCGCCGCCTCATATAGACGTGTGCTATTATAGTGATGTTTTAGGCTGAGATGGTTTGTTTCTATGCTGCCTATAACTGTAACAGTCGTTTTGTGAGTACTGTGAAATGTCCTTTCGTCCTTAAGTAATTTCCTATTTATTTTTCTAAATAAGTAGTAGAATAGCAAACTGTACAGTAATTACAAACTTGTTACTGTTTTCAAGCAACCTTAAAATATATAGACAATAGACAAATTTCTTTATTCATTTCAAAATATTGGTACATAAGTACATTGAATAGTGTCACTTTTAATAATATTCCTTAGGCTAGATTGTTTACAGATGTCTTTTTGTAAAATTAGGAACAAGGCAATTCCAAAGATATATCAATTTCTTCCAAAGAATACAATGCTAATTCTTTAGTTTTATTTTAAATTTATTACAATCAATTTCCTTTTTTATGTTTTCTGGAATTTTTCCTAAGAATTTGAGTCCTGCGTATGTGGTTTTATTTTAAAATAATTCTAAGCTATGAGACTGAGAAAAAATATGATTTTTTCCTGGTGTTACATTTATCTGGTTGGGAATTTGGACTCTTATCTAATTGATTATATTTAACAAACATTATTGTATCTAATACATAGAGCCCGTATACTGTTAAAATTTTAACTCTTTAAAATAATTTTTGACTGAATCATGGTAATTTAGATTTAATATAATCCTTACTGCCTTTTTTTGCACCTTGAATTTCATTTAAATTTTCTTTTTTTGTGGCACCGTATAAAGATATTCCATAAGCAATGTGAGACTGAATGTGAGAATAGTATATAAGTTTTAAACTTTCAGTATTACATAAAGCAGACATTTTTCTGATTGCAAACAAACCAGAATTAATTTTACTCAAAACAGACTTTACATGACTGTCCCATGACAAATTACGTCAACCAGGAGACCCAAAAATTTAATTTGATCAATATTTTCAATGCTTTCATCGTTAATTATAATGTTTGGGTTTATAATTTGCCTGGATTGTTTTGTTCTAAAATTTACAAATTTAGTTTTATCAGCGTTTAAATTTAAATTATGTTTGTAAAAAAAGTCATGTAAGTTTGCTAGTTCTATTGTTGCAAAAATTCCTATTTCTTCTTCTGTGTTTCCCGATACTTTTAAATTTGAATCATCAGCATAAAGGCATAAATATGTAGATGGAGAAAAATTTAGACACTCTTTTATGTGTTTCAAATAACAAAGGAAAAGTAAAGGCCCCAGAACTGACCCTTGGGGTACTCCACATTTAACAGGGTTCAATTTAGATTTATACTTAACAATTTGTTTATTTAATGTAATATTATTAATCTGTACAAACTGTTCCCTGTTTGATAGGTAAGATTGAAACCATTTTAACAAAATATTTTTTACACTCAAGTCTTCTAGTTTTAGTAATAACAATGCATAGTCTACTGAGTCAAAAGCCTTTGACAAGTCCATGAATACTCCAACTACTTTCTCACCTTTATCTATTGATTCTATTATGGAATCAATCAAGCTGACTGCTGCTGTAGTTGTTGATTTTTGTTTTCTGAATCCATGCTGTATATCATCTAAATGATTGTTGTTTTCCAAAAAAAGTATTAATTTATTATAAACTGCTTTATCAAAGATTTTGGAGACTGAAGGTAATAATGAAATTGGCCGGTAGTTATTTATATCCAAGGGGTCAAATTTTTTATAAATTGGTATAATTTTGGCGATTTTTAGTTGTCTAGGGAAAGTGCCACAAACAAAAGAAGAATTTATCAAATGAGTTAAAATTTTACTGAGTTGTTGTTTTACCACTTTGATTATTGTCATCGGTATATCATCGTAACCACATGAAGATTTATTTTTAAAGGAATCAATAATTTCTTTTACTTCTTCTGTGTTTGTTTCTGACAAGTAAAATAATTTTCTACAACTAAAACTAGGTAGACTGGGCATATCAATATTATTTGAAATTTTATTTTTGGTAGAATTTTGATGCCTATCTTTATTTTTTATTGTATCCACAAAATAGTTATTAAAAATGTTGCTGATTTCAAGAGGATTATCAACAATATTATTTTCTACTTTGAGTTTGATGTTATCATTCAAAAATTGTCCTCCCTTACAACCAACTTCAGAATTAATAATATTCCAAGTAGTTTTGTTTAAATTATCAGATTTTTTAATTTTGTTATTAAAAAAATTTTTTTTAGTTGATAACAATTTTTTCTTAAATACTGTAATTTGTTTTTGGATCTAAATAATTTGAAGTGGTATAAACTATTTGTGGACCTTGCCCTTTTACACAATTGTATAATTTCCCTTTTCTCCTTTTTCAGTGTTTGGTTGATCCATTTGTTTCCTATGTTTCTAATTTTAAAATGTTTTGTGGGAAAAGCCAAATTGTAGTAGTAGTTAAAAATTTCAATATAAAGTTACTGTATTTTTCATTAACAGGGGAGTTATAGACAGAATGCCATGATTCTCCCTCAAGCAGTTGAATGAAATATTCCTTATTTTCTTTACTCATGTTCCTCCTAACATCAATCAAATAGTTTTAGTTTGTAGATTGTTTTAAATTTAAATTTAAAAGCTCTAAAATTTGACCATCATGGTCGGACAATGAAGTAATTATGCCACTTACTAAAGTTTTATTCTTATTTAAACTAGTTAAAAAGTTATCAATGGCCGAAATAATCCATCACATTCAATTTAAATTGTCTAACTCTAATTTGTTAAGACCCATTGTTATTTATCTTTTTTTTAACATTAAAACTGCTTCATTAAAATAATCAACACCTCACCTTATCTGATTTCATATATGAAATACAGTTGCATGGTTTTTTGTATGTAATATCATTTTCCCATTTTATTAAAATTATCAATGTCACCCGTTGCAATTACGGGTAAAGAGTTATTTCGTAATATTTGGTGAACACATTTAATAATATGTTAATACCTAGCTGAATAGGAATAATAATAACTTTGACAGTGAAAATGCTTTTATTTAGTGTCAAAGTTAGGGCTATGAAGTCCTCTCTCACTTAACAACAATGACAATATGAGCAAGATAAAATATAATATACTGTAGGCCTACGTTTATATAGTGCATATAAATAACCTAATACAGAACGTGTGTTCCAGATTTACATAAGGGCGGGATTAACTGTTTGAGAGTTTTAAAAGAATACATTTATAGGCCACATTAGCAACAACGATATTGGTGAAGATGATTATATAGTTGAGAGTATAAAATAGATAGTATTCTTGATATGTACAATATTTTGTGTCCACATTTCTAGAGACAAAAACCCCAATGCATTAATCGCCAACAAACAAGGCCTACGACTAAAACTAAGTAAAAATGTCTTACTTTAGTAATGTGTAAGGACTTTGTAGTATAAGTGATTAGGAAAAGTAAAAATTGATAATTTTCATTGTATCTACAACTAAAATACTACCATTCGTGTGTGGGAGGGTGAGTGGGTTACTCAATTATTTTTAATGCATATCTTATGAAAATAGCCAAATGGCCAACTAAGGGACTTACATCTTAATATGGAATCCGAGCCATGTATAATTGGTATGATTTGCAGCTAACTGACAAGCCCGACCTTCAGTCCTCTACTCTATAGAACATTAACATCTTATACACGTACAGTGGTATTGACCCACCCGCCCACCCATACACGTACAGTGGTACTGACCCACCCGCCTACCCAAACACGTTCATTAGTATTGATCCACCCACCCACCCATACACGTACAGTGGTACTGACCCACCCGCCCACCCAAACACGTTCATTGGTATTGACCCACCCACCCACCCATACACGTACAGTAGTATTGACCCACCCACCCACCCATATACGTACAGTGTTATAGACCCACCCTCCCACCCATAAACGTACGGTGGTATCATTACCATTGTACGTGTATGGGTGGGCGGGTGGGTCATTACCACTGTACGTGTATGGGAGAGTGGGTGGGTTATTAGCACTTACTGTACGTGTATGGGAGGGCGAGTGGGTCATTAGCACTGTACGTGTATGGGTGGGCGAGTGGGTCATTAGCACTGTTCGTGTATTGTTGGCATACAATAGTAACCCACCCGCCATTTTAATATACTATTCATCTGTGTTAAAGTGGTACAGTAAATAAAGTGTTTTCCGTTAAATAAACGTTCTTTATTTACAACCATTCATTTTAGAGTAAATAAATATCCACTTATATTGTATAAACACTATACTGACAATAGGATACTATAATACTAATGTAGTATGTTATATTGTGCCTTGGACTCTAAATAATAATGCTAAGAAAGTATGCCTAATGGGATTTTCAATGTAATTCCGCCTGGCGAGTCCCACCAGTCAGTCGCGCGGGTTGCCTAGCCGATCGGACTACAAGTGTTTGAGAATGAGCCTCTCTACGTGTCTGAGCTTGCCTCATGAAATTAATTTTACCTTCAAATAATACATTTTGTCAAAATAAATAAATTAAGATAGCAACAAAACTCCACTTAACCGTGAAGCGTGTTAAAATGTACCACTTACTATTTTAACACGTCACTATACGTAGAAATTGTTTTGGTTTCTTTTCTAAATTGACCAATGCCTAAATTTAGTCTCTACTAGTAAATCTCAAGTCACAATAGCTGGCGTTTTACTTTGTATATTATTTATTTAGCTACATATATAATTTTGTTCTTCCATTGTTATTTATTTAAGTGTTTAATCTTTCACGTTGTTATTCATATTTATTTATTTGTATTTTTTGTGTTATTTATTAGTGCATAGTTGTTTTAGAATTCTATACAGGGCCTCTTTTTTAAATAGTCCACCATTATAATCTTGGAAACCATAAGTCTGACAAAAATCTTTAAATGGTGAAACCTTACTTCGTTCTCCATTTTAAAAAAACGGCTGCCAATTTCCAATATGGTGTTATTCATTATGTAACACCCTTTATTTTGTGATTGTTTTAGATATAAATAGTAATTTTAAGACTTTTTTACTCTTGACATTTTTTATATTTTGCTTAATAACGTTGATATGAAAACTTAAAATGTTCAGATTCCTTATGGAGCTTACCATTGAGATAACGTTTTAATATGCATTCAAAAATCGTCCAATCTGCAAACATTACAACATTCGTTTGGAAAAGGTATGGCTGCTGATCTTTTTTCACGATTTAACAACAAATATGTTCCTATTTTGTCGTAGGTAAATTGATGTTGGCAGCTTTGTTACCATTATCAACTGTTTAATTCAACTTATAATACAGCTGTCGATCTTTATTGGGGGAAATCGACTTAAACAGCTGACTATGGTAACAGTGCTGACAACATCAATTTATCTGTGACAAAATAGTAACATATTTGTTTCAATTTCTGTATGTTATTAATACACTATGCTGTTAAATTGTGAAATAAAGAATATCTAGGCATATATTTTCCAAATGTTTGCATATTAGATCATTTTTTTGAATGCATATTAAAAAACATTGTTATCTCAGTGGTAAGCTCCAAAAGGAATCTGAACACTTTGAGCTCTCATGTCTACTTCGTTAAGCAAAATTTCGGAAAACTACGAAGAGTAAAAGAGTTTTAAAAATAAAATTTCTATGTAAAAATATCGTAAAATACATAAGAGAAAACAAAGTTGTCCGCCATATTGAAAAATGGTAGTCGTTTTTAAAATTTGAAATATTTATTTTTAACTGTCTCTAAAAACAAGATAAGGTTCCCCATTTAAAGTTATTTGTCAGACTTATGAGTACTGGTGTGATGTTATTTTCCTCGGGGGGAAAATTTCCAACACAAACTCACCTCTCCGAAGAAGGTTTTGAAACATCGCCATCGGAATCGCCCAGTACGGAGAAGTAGGATAATTCAAGGGGTTGAATTTTAGTGCATTGTATTTTAATATTGCATTGGGTAGCTCAGCTTCAGGCTCAGCTGACTAGCAGCGATATTAATAATCACCACCCCCACGATTATTAATAAAATTAAAATATATTGTACAAAATAAATAATTAATAAAAACCTAATTATTTGGCTGCCACACGTCGGCCTTGATTACGATTAGCTACACCCTAAGTGTGAACAGGGTTACCCGCTAAGCTGAGGTTACAAACCCTCCAGAAATACTAAGGTTGTGACGTAAGGTTATTCTGGTTACGAGCAGAGTGATCACCAGAATAATAAAAAAAAGTTAAAAGGCCGAATATCTATACGTTATATATTAATTAGCCTGGTTACCACCTGTGAGTTCCACCAGTGCTAATGAAAGTTAGCCTTTATGATAATGTACGATTTACAATTGAACTATGCCACTCAAGTTAATAATTAACTAAGTATTAAATATTATCATCATATAAGCCAGAAAAGAGAGTAAGCGTTTTAGTAGCCAACTACTCAAACCTTCTTATAAAATACTCCATCGACATGTAGCGCTCGTATCTGGAGTAATGAGAACACCAAGCCAGCAGGTCTGGATGGTTTCAGGAGCACCGAAAGAATGCCGTCGGTTATGACTTCTCTGATAAGGAAAAATAATCATCAGGGCCAGTTTAAGGAGTAAGCAAAGTACGCAGCCGTGTAGGGTGCCAGGAAAAAGGGGCGCCTAAACGCCCAATATTAAACTAGGGGATATCAGAAACTCGTTACAAAACAGGTGTATGTAGCAAACGACAATATATTTTTACTATGTACTAGTATTATTCGATTGAGTTTATTCACTCCGCCAAATTCAAATTGTAGAAATACTGGTAAAATCGTAAAGTGGAACCCCACGAGCATGCGTATATTGACACGAATGGGTATGTCATAAAGTGGAACTCCGCGACTTGCGTATATTGATACGAATGGGTATGTCGTAAAGTGGAACCCCGCAACATGCGTATATTGACACAAATGGGTATGTCGTAAAGTGGAACCCCGCGAGCATGCGTATATTAACATGAATGGGTATGTCGTAAAGTGGAACCCCGTGAGCATGCATATATTGACACGAATGGGTATGTCGTAAAGTGGAACCCCGCGACATACGTCTATTGACACGAATGGGAATGTCGTAAAGTGGAACCGCGCGAGCATGCGTATATTGACATGAATGGGTATGTCGTAAAGTGGAACCCCGCGACATGTGTATATTAACACGAATGGGTATGTCGTAAAGTGGAACCCCGCGAGCATGCGTATACTGACACGAATATTGACCTTATCACCACCTAAAATATTGCTAAAAGTTAATCCTAGTACTTGAGTTACTGTTATTAACAAATTGACACAAAATCTTACAGACAGATATGCTCCTCCCACTACTACTACTACTGCCTGAAAAAGGCGGATGATATTAGTTTCCTCATGCACCGTGGAGTAACGCAGCACTAGTGATGTTCTTATTAATAATAATGCTCGATAATACTTCATCTGCAACCGTTTATTCATTTCCAATTTGCTTACAATAGTTTTCAGCAAATATAATGTAATCACAAATTCAAGTTGTACATTAAAATATAAAAAACTCTATGCACGAGGAGTATCAGTCAATCACCATGCAGTACTTAATGGGCAACAGTACATTCAATTTTACTAAAAAAGAACAATAATTATTTTAGAAGCAGGATGGTACAAAAAATTATTATTTTATATATATATATATATATATATATATATATATATATATATACTGATAGATATAAACTCTTTAATAAGAAATATGCTATAAAGTAATTGTGAGAACGTAATAGCATTTACCTATTGACTTGTAGGGATTATTCTTAATATATCAATATACACGTAAAGTGAATACTTTTCTCAACAATTAAATAAGGTCGCATGTTTTACTATGTATTAGTGTTACTCCGTATATAAGTAAATCACATAAATTGATTAGATGTAGATTATTATTACTATATTTTTAATTTACTGTAAATAAAAGCCTCTTGAAACATAAAAATGACAAGCGTGTTTTTAAATGTCATTTGTATGTTTTATGAATGTATGTGTCCAATAATTTCATATTGACAAAATTTTGATAGTGACACAATAATAAGTTATCAATAAATAAATTTAAAAAAGATACTTAAAATAATCTTCTACAACAAGGTGAGTTGATGACTGTATCACTGTATGTGTGCCCAAGTTTAAAAGCTGTTTACTAAGAAACTAAAAGGCCTATGAAAAAAACAAATCATACCACTGTTTTTCTCGTTTGATTTTACGTTATGCCGGATGCATTTATTATAAGTTTAAATAATTTGTATTCCAGTTGGAACAAAAAGAGTACCAAAATTTTTACTAGTTTTCACTATGCATGAACTTTACACTTTTATTACTAAAAAATCTGTAAATGTATCAAATTCATATTTAAAAATTTAGTTGACAAAAATGTTTTCTATGCGTTTTTTAAATTTTAGAAATATAACTTTTCAAGAAAAAAGTTCTTGTCCATTTCCTGAAACATCGTTTTCCTGGTTTTTAGAGGTCATAAAATTAAGTTTTTGGTAGCCTTGTAATCCTTATGAAGTATATAGTTATGATACATTATTTTTATATGCGTACGTTAATTCTGTGGTTTTAAATTGATTGAAATCTTTTTAAATCTATCAATGTAAAAGTGATAAATTAAACGAGAAAAACAATGGCGCGACTGGCTTTTTCATTGACCTCTTAGTTTCTTAGTAAACAACTTTCGAACTCGGGTAATCATAATTGTTGCACCGGCAGTAGGTATTAACCCTAAGTAGAAACTTGAGAAGACTTATCTTAGATCAACCATTTTGTAAGATTGTTCGAGTGTATTGGCAACAATGGCCACTGAGAATGATTTACTACACCAAATGAACACTGAATACATTATAAACAAATTTGCCAAAATGAAAGCAAGAACAATCTATTTTTAATGTTCTAATTGAACACTTCTTAAACAGTTCAATTAAGTTTATTTTGGCATTAATTTACGAGTAAATTAATTAATTGTTAAATTCCTTGAAAGCTGACTAGAACTCTATTTATTGATTTTTATACTATTTTAGCTTTGGTCTTTTATATACATAATTAGGCTTTAAGGTCTAAAAATATTACATGAAAATATATATATATATATATATATATATATATATATATATATATATATATATTAAGGTTACCCCAATTGTTGAGTCTCATTCCATATTCCTTATGTATTTATATTTATTTTACTTGTATTTGCAAGTATTTGTGTCCAGGGAGAATGCCTCCTATCTCCCAGGGTTCTTATGGGAAAGGGGGCGCCGCAATGTTGTTCGCTTACACTAGAAAAATGTCTACAACCGGTTTTGCTAATCAGGGAGGGCAAAATCGGGAAGAGGGTTACAGAGGTCAGAGCGGAAAGCTAAGTTTCACCCAACAGCTGATTGGAGGTCCACCAGCAGAACACAAAACAGCTGGGCGAGCGAGGTTCATATTGTCGCATACATTTTCTTACCCCCTCAAAATTTAGCTCGTTACACTGGGTAGGGCTCAGTTAGTGCGAGGGTGGGTTTCAACTCTCAAGTTTGGAGACCCCTAACAATGGCAATTTTAAGAAGTGATTGAACTGGTAAGTAATTATCACCATTTGCTTGCAAAACACATTGATCAATCTAATGATACACCAAATCAACTACAAATGCACTATTTAATGTGGGAAGTGCAAAAACAATTCATTTCATGTTGTGCTGATCAGGTGAGAAAGACTATTGTATGTGAGTTGAATGACTCAAAGTACTATTCCTCAATAGAGGTTGGTTTCAACTACCGACTCGAGCCATGTCAAACAAACGAGCATGTGGCTAATTCACAAATGTAGACAAACTGAATTAGTATGTGAGTTTGAATACTAATTCAAACATGTATGAACAAAAAGGATTATGGAATTCCCTAACTCTGATGAAAAAAAGTCATGACATTGCAAATTTAATCAAAAGAATCCTTGATAAGTATAATACTCCAATAGAAAACTGCAGGGGTCAGGGATTTCATAGTAGAAGTACATAAGTGGTAAATATATGGGAATGCATCAATTGTGTTAAAATGGAATCTCCTATCTATGTACTCACCTTGTGGATGTCACAATTTTAACTTGTGTGGTGTTTCTGCTGCAGAATGCTGTGCAGAAGCTGATAACAATTTTGGAACTGTCCAGCAACTGTATAACCTCCTCAGTTATAGCCCAAAGAGATTTAAAATCTTTGGGTGTTTCCTTGCTCAATGCATAGATTGTGTGAAACTAGTAGCAGTGCACAGCTTTACTCAAGTTGAACACAACTGTGGAGAAGACATCAACTGTAAATGGGGGTTGCAGTATCTCGGCACACTATATACGTTATGATGGCATCAATTTTGGGTAACAATTTTTAAACCAATAATCACCGCAACCTATTACTTGAAACCATGGATGTCAAACTGATGTTGAAATAGACACATTCACAGTCAAATAAATTACCTGCAATTGCTATGTAACAAGTGGGATAACATCTCGTCAGAAACAAAACTTGTTATCAAGGCTTATGGAATTGACATCCATTTTGCTGAGAAAAGATAAAGTGAAAACTTATCATGGTGAAACAGCATCTGAACATTCCTGGATATCACAAGTGAGGAAATTAAAATTAAGAGTTTGTTACAAAATAATTGATAACCTAATCATCAGTTTGTCAACAATATTCTCTGCCCTATAAGAAGTTATATGAAGAAGTAGGTGAAACCTCTCGAAGAAGTGATTTTCAATGAAGTAGAGAGGTGATATAATAAAATAAACTCTATACCCCATTGAACTTTTAAACAAGTTGGTGAAATTAAAAATTGCAAATATTTTTAGTGTTGCTATCTGCTAGTTTCTGTTGCCCAAGCAAAAAGATCTTTTAATGTCTTTAGAAGGATAACAAAATGGTTTAAGATCTGCAAAGATGTACTGATTTTGGAATCTTTTCAGCTGAAACCAAACCGGCTAGAAGCATAGGTTTTGTCTATAATTTAACTATTTGCAGCAAAAGCCCAGAAAAGCTCTGATTTAATGGTAGTCTGATGTTTTTATGACTTTTCCTCTAGTTAACTAAGTAGCAACAAGCAATCTTGTGAATCTGCATAAAATGTATTGCTACAGTAGCTTAGCCATAATAAATGTAGTAAAGAATTACTATTTGTTCAACATGTTTTCATCAGTTTAAATCCACCAAACACAACTATGGCCAATTATTTTGGAAAAAAGTTACTGTGTAGTTCTAGTTTTTCTCTAATAAAATGAAATTATGATGGTGCAAAAGTGACAATCAAGCAAACAAAATGTTATATTATGTTGTTATATTATAGTCGGCACTGGTGG